>VYZT01002100.1:37805-114383 GCA_013400735.1 Pomatostomus ruficeps
GTGGCAAGGGGGGGTGGGGGGGGGGGGGGGGGGGGCGAAGTGGGAGACCTGGCTTCCAGAGTAAAGAAAGTCATGATTTTCAGTGGCCTGGGAAGACTGGGTGGCTCTAGGGACTCTAAAAAACCTCCAAGGACATGGCACCTCACCCAACTGCTAATGACACTTGTGGTGTGCGGAATGGATGCTCAGGTGCTTTCCGAACAGCGAAGCTCCTCCTCGATGCTCAATGTGGGCTGGGGCCGGGATTTGGGAAAGTTTTCCCCCGGTAGCATGGCTGTGGATGCCTTGGTGAGGTGCAGGTTGCTGCCGCAGTGATCCTGGGACAAGAGGTGGGTCGTTCAGCTGCCAGGGTAGGGCAGCGGTACAAACCCGCTCCCGTCCTGCCAGTGCCACATTCGCTCACCATATCGGCGGTGATGGCCGCAGCGTTGGGTGGCATCACCCGTGCTGTGGCACAGAGCACCCGCAGCAGCACAGCCCGCAGAAACAGCGCGGGGACCGGGAACACCTCTGCTCCGGGACCGTCCCTGGGGCTGTGTGGGGTGTTAATCAGATGCACCTGGCAGGCGAATCAGGAAGTGCCTCTAAAAGCCAATCAGGGCAGACAAAGCACTGAGTGTTAGATAAACCACCGAACACATAGTCTTTTGCCTGGTTTGCTTTCTTCACCAAAGGGTTTTGTAGTCTTGTAGAGCCCTAAGTAGGGGAAAAAAGCCTAAGAACCTCGTTTATAGTGTAAAATATTAACACTCAGGCTATCAAATGGTCTTCTGGTTGTAGTAAAGTATTGAGACCTTTGCTCAGATCCTGTGATATGCCATGACAACTTCAGGCTTGGTGATTTAACTTTGGAAAGTTTAGTAATCTCTTAAGCTAGTAATTTCCTTTTAGTATTAAAATGTGTCTCTTTATGGGGGTGTTAATGCTGGCAGTATCTTTCCACATACTTACTGATATACTATTTTAAGGGTTTGCTTCTGCTACCTTTCCCATGGAGTTCCTGGAAAGAGAAGTGCAATGCTTAATGGAGTTTTTAACATGCATTAGTGTTTCCATTTTGCCAGGTGAACTACTAACCATCCTGTTTATTCATAGCAAACTGGCCAAAATGATTGGGGGGGTTGAGAAGGAAAAGGGCTGCTGTTGTAGCCTTTCTGTGAATAGGGGATCTTTCACATATATCCTGGTCTTGTGAAAAGAGTAAACCAGTTCAGAGGGGGAGGATATTCAAATGATACTCCTGGAGTCCCTTTCAGAGTATCTCATCAGAGCCAAGAATTGCTCCAGATGCCAGCCTGAAGCTGCAATGATCAATCTCTCCCATATTTTGTAGTTATAAATGGTTTTTTGCCTGTTCCTTTTCACATCAGCATCTATTAACCTTAGGACTCCTAAAACTTGTTTGAAACCGATCCATGTGAAATAATCAGTGTTTAACCAAAATGAATGAGCTAGCCTGCATCTGAGGGCTTGCTGAGTGCTTGGCATTTGGTATATATGACATTTTCTTTAAGGAATCCTCCTGAATCTAATGTTAATAGGCTTAGGAATTTGGACCTGTGAGGCAGAGGTAACTTTTTTCTAAGCGACTACTGTAGTGTTCACTTTATTTTGAGTTTATTTTTTTTTTTTTTGTCTTGGAAAACCTCAGCTTAGATGAAGCATCTGGTTCTATGTTAAGATTTAATTTTTTTTATTCAGTTCTACAGCTGCACAAACTGAAGCTCAAAGAAACTGAGTGTCTTGCCCAAGGTCAGACTGAGTTGGTGGTTGAGCCAGGAATAGAACTCAATTATGGTATTTTTTTGTTTGATTTTTTTTAAACAATAACATGCAAGGGCTATAATGAGAGGCTTGAAAGAAAGTTGACAGTTTAAAATTGCTGTCAAATTTCTCTTTTCCCTATTCTTGCCTGGCCTCAGATGACTCAGAGTTTGAAGGGACAAACTAGTTATGAAGTAAATGCAGTTTTACTTCACCATCCATATTAAAACAACCTCAGATAACAGAAGCCTCAGGTAGTATGAGTTGGACCCTATTTAGAACATGCTCTGACTCTGAGGAGTGGCTCCTGAAGTGTCTGTTTCTGTCCTTTTCCAGTTGCTTATGTTGATACTGAGCTGGATTCTGGCTGTGATAAACCAAGATAGGCTGAGAAACTTAGTTGTGGTTTCCTAGTGACAGCAGTCTGGTGAAGAGGGATGCATGAGAGATAGGTAGTGAAGGATGCAGGAAGGAAGGGAGGAAAGAGGTGGCCGCGGTTACTGAGTGATAATTGCAAAATTAACAGGATTTAAAATGGTTCTTTCCTTGTTGGAGTCCTGGATTAGTGTGAAGAGCACCATGCCAAACTGCAGGTTTTATACACAGAGTACTGAACGGGGTGTGTGCTGCATGAAGAGCCAGGAACTCTGTAACTGATGTTCTACAATATGCCTGTGTCCAGGGACTTCTCAGAGATACTAATAGGAACAGTCTGCAGAACTCCTGAGCAAAGTTAAGCTCCCTGCCACAAATATTGGTTTTCTGGGTTTTTTTTGAAAAAAAGTTTTTCAACACTAGATATCTTTATATATGGGAATATATTCTGATGCAGCTAGTTCCTGCCATCTGTCACCTACTGTGATAAAGACAAGCTATTAGATGCTAGCATGTAAATAATAGCATAAATATTTATGGAGGACAACCTCTGTAATTAAAGACCTGTTCTTCCAGAGCCCTGTTTCAGAGCAGCAAGTATAAGTTTTAACAATGCCACCTATTGATCTGCAAAGATGTCAGATGTCTAACTCAAAGGATTTGATTGGCCACCTGCAATCTACAGTCAATCTACTTGTTTCTTGAACAAAGAATTGGTTTTGATCTCTCAGTACAACTTAGTAGAGTTAAACTCCCTGCAATGTTATTCTGCTAATAGTTTCTGTGAAGAGAATTTAAATGTTAAAAGATTTGTATTTTCTTACCTAAGATATGGAAGCAAAAGAAATATTTTTTTAATATAAGATTTCTTTTGTCAATGAAACAAGGAAAATTAATCAAAGCTTGACTAGAAAACCTTTGAGGCTGGGTTTGGCGCTGACCATTTGATGTCCTCTGTACTTTTAACCTGAAGTTACTCTCAGAAAGGGGTCATGATGTAAAGCCTCATCCATGTCGGTAAAATCTTTGCAAGATATGAGCCTAAAAGTTCATTTTGCTAAGAGAATGTTTGAAATACAGTTAATAAATAAGCAGGGTGATTGCACGCAGTTCTGTGTGGGGTGTTTGGACTGTGCCTGTATGTAACCTTGAAGACACAGAGGAACAATTGAGTGTATGATTCCTTACATTTCTGAGAAGCTGGCCCGTTAAGAGGTGCTGAAGTCTCCTGCTGGTGTTATTGCCATCAAAGCCTTAAAGCTGCCTGCAGCTATATTTAGGGAAATGTACTGCAAGGTATTACTGGAAACCCAAACTCTGGTTGCGTTCCTGCACCACTTGTTTTCCTTCTGCCTGCGTTGGTTTGAGTTACTGCAGGTGAGGGTGGATGTTGTACAGGATTTGGTGTACAATTCAGAGCAGACCACTTCACCGCTTTGTAAAGGATAGGTAACAGGAAAGGGGTATTCTCATTGCATCCCCTCCTGAGGGTCACTTGGAAGGGAGGAATAACAAGCATGTAAAATCAGTGTGGTGTCTGTGCTAGGGCCTTGTGCCACTCTGTCTCTGTCTGGCCCTTGTGATTGCTGCATTGCACAAGAAAGCCACTTTGCTGTTGGTTCACCAAATTGTTTTCATCTGTGCACGGTAGACATCCATTGTATAAACAAGTTGCCTGAACCATAATGTGGCATTAAACTCACCAAGGCTTTATGGTCAGTGCACAGCTATGCAACTTGATCTTAATGCTGAATTCATCAGAAAAGCTGCCCATGAACCTATGTTTCCAGCAGATGTTTCTGTTTTTTAAGCAGAGACATTATAATCTTTTATTTGTCTTTCATTTCTTTCCATGAAAGCACAGTAGGGACAGTGTTTATCCCTGGTG
This sequence comes from Pomatostomus ruficeps, assembly GCA_013400735.1. Taxonomy (NCBI): domain Eukaryota; kingdom Metazoa; phylum Chordata; class Aves; order Passeriformes; family Timaliidae; genus Pomatostomus; species Pomatostomus ruficeps. The sequence goes on from VYZT01002100.1 coordinate 41,833, forward strand.
ATCAGATCTGCCAGGTTGCAGTCCTCCTTTAGACATAATAATTTTGCTGAATGCACAGATCTTTTCTGAAGCTGGTTTTAAAAGGGGGATGGGGAAACAGCCTTAAAAGAATGAGTTTCCCAGGCTCACAAATTCTTAATGAATATAAAATTGTGTATTTTAATATAATGTATTGTCTTTAAGAAAGCAGTGAGTGTGATTTGATTTAATTCTACAGGGAGTAAGTTGGCAGAAACTCAGAAATGTTCAGTCTTTTGCAAATGTAAATTGGTCTGGTTTTATTGTCTTCAGTGGGATTATAATGATTATTTCTGCTGAATTTTTTTCCATTTCTCTTCATACTAGGTTAACTCTACAGATTTTTTGGCGTTGTTCCTGATTTACAGCAGTGTTAATGAGATGGGAGTGGGTCTATTGTCTCTGCAAGAAAGTAAATAAACCACTATTAAATGAACCCATAGCCTGTAGATAACATCACTATCCAGGAAAAGCCTTAAACTGATAATAAGGCTATTCCTACCTGACAGGCACTTAGCTTTAGCCATTCAAATTCAGTGTAGGTAGAGCCCATAAAATTGGAAACATAAGATCACATTTTAGAAAATAGGCTGAAAATCTTTAGCTCCAGTTTGTGCACTTACATTGAAATCTGGATTTTGGGTGTTCTGTGAGAGGAGCTGGAGACCTGAAGATCTAATCACTTGAAGTAATAGGATCAAAGTTCAAGGCTGCTGAAAATCTGATTGAATTTTGTCTATGAAGCAGATTGGGGAAATCTAGGTTGTTTTTTTTTTCCCCTAAGAAATGCATAGATAGCTAAGAACTCATACAGCATAAATTTGGCTTTGTTTCAAATACAACCTGCTTGTAGCACCTTTGAAGTCTTGGTTATGCAACAGATGACTAATTGGATTAAATGATGTCTTTTTGCCAAGATAAATTAGATTTCGTTAGTGTGGGGTTATTTTGAACATGCAGTAATAACATGGAAAATACTGCATGTTATTGAGAGACCTTTGAAAAACTATGTGGTAAATCAGAGGGTCAATGAGTCAAAACCGACAAGAGCTCAGAGCTGTTATGTGCTCAGGGCAGCAGAGATCTGAGGGCTGTGTGAGGCTCCACAAGACAGCAGAACTATGGAGGGAGGAGATACTTAATTTTCTCTTTCAGTAAGGGCAGTAGCAGCAGCAGCTAGTGTCTACCAACTAATGCAAATTAAAGGATAGATTCTACCTCTACAGTTATAACACTTGTATTCAGGGTGACTTTAAACGATATACTCAGTGTTGGATGTTGCTTCCTTTTTCAGTTTCCCAGGCTTCAGTTCCTCCCTTTTGAAGTATATTGAGAACTTCTGTTGAAAACCATCAGTTTAATAATTATACACTAAAGTGCTGTTAATAATAACCAACACTTCAGTTCCCTTAAATAGTGCTGCGTGTGTGAGAGTAAATGTGAGTGTGCAGTTACATCTTCTGTGTCCATAGTTCGAGTTCCTGCTACATCATATAACATGCTTAAAAGTTCTCATCACTGCTAGCTTGCAGAAAATGATTCAAGAAATATCAGACTCTGTGAAGGCATCTCAACTTTGTAAGTCAGCTTTCCCCAGTGTTTAGTCCCTAGCAGACTAAAGTAAAAACAGCTCCTTTCCGATCAGCCCAGCAGATCTTCAACCATGTCTTTCATGCAAAATCTGTGTCTGTTATTCTTGGTCCTCCTTTGTGTCAGATTTCCCTTTAATATTGGTGCAGATTTGGATTTTCTTTCAGGTTTGAGCGTTCTTGTCTTCTGACCCCATCAGGGAGGTTTTGGACTTCTGGTCAGACTGAGAAATGTTTCACTGTGGTATGAAAAGAAGACAAGCATTATTTCAGTTTTAGCCTCCTCTCTGTATTGCTGCATTTTATTGTCTTCATCTCTTTTCATGTTTCATTCACTACCTCTTTCAGATATTTTCCATCTGCCCCCCTAAATCCTACCTGGAAAGCCACTGCCACCCATGATGTTTGTCTGGTGGCTAGTCAGGAATGATCCAGACCTGAGGTTTTTGGCAGGCATCTTCCTATGCTTTTGGCCATGTAACCATTTGGCCTGGGCAGAACAGTTGAGTACTCAGAAGATGCAAATGGATTTAGTTGCCCTGACTCACATAGAGCTAAGCTGATTTACACCAACTGAAAGGCTGCATTCATCACTGCTTTCCCCCAGTTCTGGGCTAGTCTATCAGCTTCCTTTCACTGATGCATGGTCATGTCTGTTAAGGTAAACGTGATGGCAATGCTCTATCCTGTCAGTGAACACTTGCTGTGTATGCAAGTGTTCAAAGTCATGTTAGTAGACTTCAAAGGATATATGGCATAATCAGGCGAGCTGCTTGGGAACTGAAGGTAAGATAAATCTTCAGTAGTCTTGTAAGCAAAATAAAAAACAGTATATTGTGCTTATATTTGACTATCCTCTGTGATTCCTGTTTGCAGTGTCTCTTTTAAACTAAGCACTAAAACAAGCACATTCAATTGGCTGAAGGGATTTCTCAGAGTGCGTGAGAATGTACATAGAAATAATAGAGCGAAGCTAGTCCTGCCAAGTTGTTCCTTTTGTTTATTTGCTATCACGTAAATCTAGCTTTCTAAATGTAAGCAGCGTTTCTTTTCATTCAGAAGTAAATCCTGTGTCCAGTAACAGGATGAAGAACTTGCAGACTTCTATGAAGAATTTCCTAATTTTCTTTGTCTGGTTTCTTCAGCTCATTTGCTCGCTTTGGTAGATCTCATAGTCAATTTTAAGGCAGCAGGCTGTGAACATGAAAGATTGCTGTTTGAGTGTGGTGATACATCCCCTAACATACGCTTCACGTGTGTGGTGATAGGGCTCCGTGTATTAGGGACTGCAGAAAATATGACATTTGGCACAAGCAGTGTTATTACTTTGGGATGTTGTATGCTAGAATCCAGGATGTTGTGGCATTAGAAGCCAGGGTGCTGTGGGCTTTTCCCCCACCTCTTTAAGATCTTCATTTCACACGATTATATTCACTCCTAATAAATGCTGTGTATAGTGCTGTTTAGTGTAGTATTATATTGGTTTTTGTCTGACCTTTTAGTAATCTGTTTTTAGGCCCAGCTGCATGTGACAGCTTAAATGTGAATTTGCAAAAATTTTTAGGTGCAAAGGTTGCAATTTAAAGCAGGTTTCTAATATGTCTACTTAAAAAAAAAGACCTTAAGTTCTAACAGTGGCTCCCAAATTCTGCAGCTGTGTTACTCAGCACTTGTTAGACCACATCTGGTCTTGCACCCAGTTTTGGGTCCCTCAGTATAAGAAAGGCATTGACAAACTGGAGTGAGTTTGGGAGAAAGTCATGTGGATGGCTAGGGGGAACTGGACCTATCTCCTGTGAGAAGAAGCTGAGGGTGCAGGGCTTGATCAGCCTGGGGAAGAGAAAGCTTCAGGAGGACCTGGGAGCAGGCTCCATACAGAGGTGCAGAGTGGGAGGATGAGAGACAATGGGCATGAGTTGGAACATGAGTCTCTACAAGTTCAGACTTGATATCAGAAAAACTTTTACATCATGGAGGACAGTGAAACAGTGGGAAAAGTTTCCCAGAGAGTTTCTGGATTGTCTATCCTTGGAGTTTTGCAAGTCCCAACTCAGTTTTCCTTTGTAGCTAATGCAGCTTTGAGCAGGAGGTAGAACTAGAGACCTCCTCAGGTCAATTCCAGCCAAACCTGTCTTATGACCTATGTGTTTTGGACAATAATTAGTAGTTGTCCTGAGAAAAATGCTTGAGACGGGGCTTGCAAACTTCCAAAAAAAAAGAACTTACAGCTAAGTGATGCTGATGTTTAATTCTCTCAGGATCAAGCAAAATGCTAGACAAGTTTTGAACAATCTTAATGACTTAATTCCTTTTCCAATACTGTTTGGAAGCTGTTCTAGTAGGAGAAACAGACCAATTCAAGGCAGGTTCATTTTGCCTACTTGCTAAAAAAATGTATTGTCCTATTAACATATCCAATTCTTTCTGCTAGTATAGGTCACCTACAGTCCAGCAGCCCAAGATACAAATTCAACTTCATAGCAGATGTGGTGGAAAAGATTGCACCTGCAGTTGTACACATTGAACTTTTCCTCAGGTAACACTTTCAATTCTTTGTTCTAGTTACATTGTTTAACAAAGGTCTACAAAGATTTTTCCAGTCTAGTAACTTTCCTTTTGAATTTGTGAAGTTCACAAATATTCTATATACCCTAAAACATTACAGCAGACTCATTTCTCCAGAGAACCACACATTTGCATGTTTTGTTCCTGTTCAGTAGATCTATTCCAATGGGCTTACAGTCCTTACAGTATGATACAATATAAACTGTCTACCCTAAAATAAACCTGTCTTATCTTTGGACGTCTCTTCAGCCTTCACTAAAATGTATTGATGGTTGAATTATATTTATTATCTCAGTTTAAATAAATAAAAATATATATCCAGGTGGTAAACTGGAAAAAAAACATAGCTTTTTGCTGCTTTTTCTACTTTCAGTGAGAGGGGATTTTATTTTGGCAGGGAGAGCATTAAGAGGTAAGATGTTGAGCAGATGTAACCTATCTAAACACAGAAATTACTTCTGGTAGGAAAGAAATACGCTAATTTTGCTGACCAGAACATTACCAATATTCAGGGTGCTGAAGCTGGAACTGAGGTGATGAGATCAACACTGAGTGCTCAAAATAACCTGGGAGGCAGGTTTAAGTATGAGTGCTCAGAACAACCTGCTGTCAGAACAAATTACTGCCAACATTACATGTACTCCATTATGAGAATACCTTTCTTCCTGGAGTCCTCCCATTTTCCATAGACTTAAGTATTTCTTGGAGAATTTTTGAGGCTTTTTTAATATGCAAAATCAATATAGTCAGGTATTTCAGGAGACATAGCTTTATGCACATGGTGATTGGTCCTTTGAGAGAATGTTACAACTGAAGATGCTTAAGATCTTTGCATATGTGGTTAAGATTGTTCTTTCCCTGTAAGTAAATGTTTGCCCAGCAGGCTGCTGGGTTCTGATTTTGATACTGCTTTTTCCTGGGATTGGCTCCAATTATTTACTGCTGAATAGCCCAGAACTTTCAAATAATATCTTAACCAGGACCATGTCTTGAAAGAAATAATTTGTTGACCTTTTCTCGTCTTTTCCTATGCAGACAGCCCTAACAAATCTAAGGTCATGATACAGCAGTGTTCACAGGGAAAATTCATAATACTTTGCAGTTTGTAAAGTCTTTTACCTGTCTATATTGCAGCACATTGTTTCCCACCAAGTTTTACCCATTGTTAGTGCTTTTCATTGTTTTCTTTCACATTCCTAATCATTTTGGTTTCCAGATATGCTTCTTCCACCCAGTCTACCCTTGGGCTTCATGATCCCGTTAGACCTCACCTCTTCCTTTATGCCTCTGTCCAGCTGCAAGGTTCCTTCTTCCCCTTTTCCCATTAGAAGATCAGTTCATTTTTCAGCCCTATTATTTCTTGTCATTGTTCTCTTCCAGTATAGAATCAATAACCAGTGGAATCAGATGGGCCACTTCTGCTTCCTTTTTGTCACCTAGCCTCTGTGCAAGGAAGTCTATAAAGACAGAATTGGAAACCAAAGGAAAAGGACCCTGCTGGTTGTCTGTAAACCTCAGTTCCTCTGTCCCTGACTGATTAAAAATAGTCACAATTTTCAGGAAGGGATCCTTTCTTTGTAATTTTTTTTAAATTCCATTTTTGTAAGGATTGTAAATGTTGTCGTCAAATACTGTGTTATTTTTCAGAATGAAAAGTAGTAAATGATGTCTAATGAGATCTTCTCATAAGTTGTGTTTCCCTTATGACACAGAATTGCTTGCTTTTTGTACAGGCACCCTCTCTTTGGTCGAAATGTCCCCCTTTCCAGTGGATCTGGGTTTATTATGTCTGATTCTGGTTTAATTGTGACCAATGCCCACGTGGTGTCAAGCACAAATGCAATATCAGGGAGACAACAACTGAAGGTACAGCTCCAGAATGGAGATACCTATGAAGCAACCATCAAAGACATTGACAAGAAATCTGACATTGCAACAATAAAGATTCACCCTAAGGTGAGTGACATAAACAGAAGAATGGCTTCATTTGGAAACTCTGTTTCAGTTTCACTTAGTACAGAGTGATTGACTGGAATATATGTTAAAGGATTTCTTAGAAATAACTGTGGAAAACAATGTACTGAAATACAGGCCTGGAAATTTTTCATATCTTGGAATTAAATTACTTTGTCTTCTGTGCTAGAAACTGTTAAAAATTAAGAAAAATAATGTGGCTCATTTAATACATGGCAAAATTCTGCTACCTTTACCTGAAGACCCAGGCTATTTTGGCTAATCTTTGTAAGCTTTGCACCAGTATGCATGGACTGCAAGGTAGGGCATAATGCAGAGAGGGTGGCAGGCTGGTCAACTGTTGGTTTGTGTGCTGTTCGTAGGAGGAGGGAACAATCTACTGGAAACAGGGAAATTTTGATGCCCTTTTTTTCTGAGTAAAATTGGAAGGAACTTCTGCTAGCTGTTTGTTTCTGAAGATAGTTTAAAACAGCAACCCTCCTGGCAAAAGTTTTGGGTATATGATAGTGAGTGGCTCTTTCATTAATAAAATGGAAAGTGTATGTTCCTAACTTGCTGCTCATTTTTATCTTTGCAATCAGGTTATTCTCAAGTATGAACTAATGCTTATTTGTTTCTCTCTGTGTTTGCTTAAGAAAAAACTCCCAGTGTTGTTACTGGGACACTCTGCTGATCTGAGGCCAGGAGAGTTTGTGGTGGCAATTGGAAGCCCGTTTGCCTTACAGAACACTGTGACAACGGGGATTGTCAGCACGGCTCAGCGAGATGGCAAAGAGCTGGGCCTACGTGACTCCGACATGGATTACATCCAGACAGATGCCATTATTAATGTGAGTATGGGACGTTTCACTTCAGTCTTTCCCCACCTATGCATCATGGAAGTGCCTGCTCTGAAAGATGGATCCACTAAATAAAAGCAGCTTTGTTTAAATTCACTGAAATGCTTCTATTATAAAAGCCTGTGCAGTATCTGCAAGTTGTGTTCAGGTGGTGTTGTGAAGGGTATGATAAATAAAAGTTCTCCCTTTGAGGTTGTCTGTGAAGATACTGCATAGGTCAGACCCTTTCAATTCTGTAAATCTTATGCAGTAACACATGGTTGTATCAATGAGCTGAAAATCAGAACATTTCTCTCTCTGCTTGCTGAGTTGCTCTGGTCAAAGAAGCTGTAGAGTAGAGCCAAAGTTTTTTTCACCTCCATCCCTTAGAACCAGATGGAGTAGTCATATTGATAGTATGTGCTTCAATTTAATGACAGGACACCCAGGTAAGAACTCAAGGAGAGGGCTGGGAGTTTTTGTTGCACATTACATACTCAAAACAAGAATAAAGATGTAAAATAACAAGGTTTGAGGTACAGTTTGGAGCTAATGGTCCTAGGATTGCATGTTATATAGAAATGCATTAACATCATGTCCCTTCAGAGCAGCTTGAAAGGATCCAAAGAGCTTAAGTGAAGTCCTTGGGTGTGTGTTTAACTTGTACTGTTTCTAAAAAGAGCCCTGCACACATATCTGAGGTGGAAAATGGCCTGAAATTTTATAGCTTAAATCTGTTATACATTGAAAGGAAAATATTTTTGGGATTTATTTGTTGAACCTCAATGTCAGATTTGACATAAAAAGTAATAATACTGAGTGTTTTACACACACAAAGTGCTTCACAAATGGTTATTGTCACAGACTTGCCAATAGAAATTGTGTGGGGAGGAAAAACGAGGGTAATTATTTTTTCTGCTAAGATATAAAATAAAAGTGAGCTTTTTCAAAAAGCTTCTGTATGACCCAGGAGCTGAATGTCTTCGGAAATTTAATTGGAATTACGGTCTTCAGCTGTGCAAGGAGAATAAGAAAACTTAGGCAAGATGGGTTAGTTGGGAGCAAACACTGAATTGGTGGTGGAGACAGAATTAGAACATGGCATTCTTGACTTCTGACCTATACACATTTTTCAAGGTCAGACTCCTTCCTTGTGTATATACGTACACATTTACTGCCCTCCAAAGCTAATGAGCAGGTTTAGACAAGGATAGCAGAGTGTGTCAGATAATGCTAGACCAAAGAAAGAGTGATAGCAGATGAGATGAGGAAAATGACAGTGTTTGAGTTGCTTTGCCATCTGAGACCACAAAATATGAAGATGGTCCCTGGCATAAGGATGCTTTGTGCTTAGCTAATGCACTCATTTTCTCCTGAGAATGGGAGGAGTTTGAGAGTTGGTCTGTTCAGAGCATTCCTGTGGCTCAGCCAAGACTTTCCTGCAGGAATGTGCATGCAGCTGCCTTTTGAGAAATGCTGGGACAGCACTAACACAGGGCAGGGGAAAACAGGACCATAAGGTTCTAAATGGAGCTATATTGCATGTGCTGAAGGACTTTCACATCCTTCAAGCAGAGGGCAAGTGAATGAAAGATGACCTGATGAGGAAGGCTGAAAAATCATTATCTTGGTCTCTTTGTGCCACTCAGACAGAAAAATCAAGTGTGCAGCCTCTGGTCATGGGAGAGATACAATATAAGGAACTGATCTATTTGTTTAAATTTGAGTTTTGAAGCTGTTTTATAAACTTTAATGTCTGTTTTGTTCTCCTAAGAATCTATAAGGTTTGCCCAGTCCTATCTAAGTGTAAACAGTTTGTGTCTCACTTTTCTGTCATACATCACTTAGCTTTTGTTTCTTTTGAGTGGTAAGTTGCTGCTCTTGGCTGTTTTGCAAACCTACTCAAAAACTCTGGCCTCACTCAAAAACAAACTTGTTGAGCCAACATGAAGATGGACAAGCACCTTCCCCAACTCTCATTTCCTGTGGTCCTGTTGTATATTTCCTTTAAAGGCCGTTAGGTATTAGGTAATTTTGGGCTGCTCAGAGCTGCTATGTGCCCTCCCTAGAGAGGGATATGTCTGTGGTTACTAAATCTATCCTTGTATAGTAGCTACCTCATAGCAATATGCTGTGCTTAAATACATAAAACAGTGGAGAATGAGAGACTGACAGTGTTACAAACCAAAGTGTTGAATAAAACAAAAACTGGACAAGCACCTCGCTGAAATATACCTTTAAATAGCAATTAAGTATTTCAAAACCTGGTTCTGTCAGCCTTTAGAAGAATCAAACTACTTGTTTTAACTGTTCAATAAGTCTTTAACTTAGGGTCTGTCTATTTGGAGTGGCTCCTAACTTGAGGCCAGTTTCTGTAAAGAAAAAAATTATAATCATGAGAATGGTGAAGGGGTGGGATAAGACCTACCTGTAATCTTCTGTGATCCATATTGTGTCTGTCAGTGCTACCTAAGAAATGACCTCTTCTTTCATTTACTTACAAAGTACTGTTTGAAATGAGAATTGCCCTTCCTACAGTGAAATATTAATTTATTGTTCCCTTATGTCATTTTACAGTATGGCAACTCTGGAGGACCTCTAGTTAATCTGGTAAGTCTATGTGACTTGGTTTTGTTGGTTGGTTGTTTTTGTTTCAAGAGCTAGTTTGAAGTTAGTGGGAGAATGTTCTTTTGGAAAGATTCATAGGTCATTCCAGCTGCCATTCATTAAGCTAATGGTAGGCAGATAGCCTGAAGGTAATGCAGAATATGCAAATTAGGTCTCAGTTCACACACCATAGGAAAAAAATTTCCCCATTGAGCAGAGAAAATTTTACATAGCAGTGAGGAATATGGGATGTGGTAGGAGCAGTTATGCTCGTTCACACTGTGAAACCTGGGATGCACAACAAAGATGGGACCTGGTTAACCCACACAACTCTTTCAACGTGGATTGCTTTAAATTAGCACTGGTTTTGCAGTGGCTTGTGGCTGTAGTAACAGTAGTGATGCCACTGCCTGCTTGGCAGAGGGAATCTCTTGCTGAGTGGCAGGATGGACCTTGGATGAACACACTGTACTGTAATCTCTCTGGCCATCACAGTTAAATGTGAAATGGATTATGAATCAAAGCCCAGATCCTCCCTTATAAGTAATGTTTATTTCTTGAGTGATTACAACATTCTAAAATTTCTTACACAAGCTTTTAACATGAAATGCGAGGCAGGGAGCTGAATCTTGTACTTAGGAACAAATTTAATTGGGTGTTTTCTCTCAACAGGATGGTGAAGTGATTGGGATTAACACCTTGAAGGTCACAGCTGGAATTTCTTTTGCTATTCCTTCAGACCGTATCACTCAGTTTCTCACAGAGTCACACGACAAACAAAGTAAAGGTAAGGTCTGCAAGAAACAGTGACATCTTCCAATTTTTATCCTGATCCAGATGAACTGCCAAAAGACATGGATCTGGGATCCTGTTACTGAAAGGAGCAGCATCGTTTTATGGTATAGAGCATCACAGACTTAAATAGAAAACAATCGCACAGAAGTGGGAGAGACTTTTTATTACTCACACCCCCAAAGAGCAGACAGTATCCGTATAAATACAGGAAATAGGCCCTCTGAGAATAGTGAGGACAAGATGAATCATCACTGTTTCAAAAGATCTTGAGAACTTATTTAAGGAGTCTTATTCCCCTCTTTTCACTTTTTGACCTAGCAAAAAGAAGATTAAGGTATAATGTAGAGAATAAGGTGAAAGGTTTCTTTAAGCACCTGTCCACAGGTGTGTGCATTATCCATAGAACCTGACCTATATTTTGTCATGGGCATGGATGTCAGTGCTGTATAATCAGATTTGTGATAGATCCTCAGACCCTGGAGGAAGAAGGGCTGTTACTAATTAATGAAGAAATATGTGAGAAGATGGGAGAGAGGCAGAAAGAAAGAATGGCCTCTGCACCAGAGAGCTTATAAATCTGAGTATATTGGCAATGACAACTGCAGTACTTTAGACTTCTTTTACATGCCTGCAACATATCTGTCACCCTGGTCTAGATTTCATGCTGCAGGCTGCACAGCCAAAGCTGATCTAGTAATCCTGCATCCAGGCCAAACCTTCCTTACTCTTTTGCTTGCCAATTTATCTGTCCACACCCTACTGCTCATCTTTTATCATGAATGTTGGCTGCTGCTGCTTCTTCTCTTGAATCTTTTAGTTATTAATCTTGTCTTCTCCTGAGTTCATCCAGCTCCTGATGCCAGGGTTGTTTCCCTACACCACTGTCCTCTCACATACTGTTATTTCAGAAACTTCCCTTAGTCATCAGTTTTAAAGTGCTGCATCTTCTTGTATATATGAGAGCATCACAATCCTGATGGGTCCCCTCATCTGTGTTTTGCTGAATTCCACAAGTTATATTGTTTTCACTGTTGATTTGGGAGGAGAGGGAGGAGTAGGTGAAAAAAAGTTGTTAACTTTATGCTGAGAAGTGCATTTTATAGTAGCTGACAAAATTTTGTTTTGGCCAACAAGTTAAAAAAAACCACTTATTTATTTGCCCTGGTTACTGACTGCTCATTGGTTTCTGAAACGAACAGGTGTCTCATTAGTGATGCTGCTCTTCATAACCGAACTGCTCATCACAAGCAAAGGAGGAGCAATGGCTCAGCTGCAGGCCTGGCCTAGGAGCACAGACTCAAGCCTTGTGCAAAGCCCACCCTCTCCTGGTAACTGGGGCTGGAAAGTCCCTGAGGGTTAGAGATGGCACCACTGAAATCAGCCAGCCTGCTCCTTCAGGCCCTTTGGCTGCACAGAGTGATGAGCCCAGCAAGGCCCAGAGACAGCTTTGCGCATGGAACCCTAAGAAAAAATTGTGAAAGATTCAAGTTTATACAGTGATTGTAACATACAGATTTTATTTTTTTTATCATGTCACATTATTCCCTAATCAAAAAGATTCACACTTTCTGTTAATGTCAGTGTGACTGTCACTGCCTCAAGTATCCTGGGTACAGGCAATTTTAATATTTATTTTATTTTTAATTTTTTTTTTTTTTGCTTTTGCTTCTCTGAAGTACCTCTTGTAATTTTGCTATGACAGAAAAGTCATTTAAAGCCCTTGATGCATAGAGAAAGTTTCTAGGAGATATTTTCACCATGTATTTGAGACATAGTTTACATTTTTTAGGACTTTAGTAATAGTTTTCAGGTTTATTGTACAGTCATTATTTCTTGGCATAATGAATTTGTGTAAGCAGAATTTTGGGGATGTTTTTATCATGTTTTCTTCCAGTTATGTTTCAGTGGGATCCTCCCTTATGCTACAATTAAGTCATAGAAAGAAATTAAAGGGTATTACCATTTTGCTCTTAATATCATACTGCCTGAAGATGATAACACTCCCTTAGGATACCACTCTTTACAGATTTATTCTGGCATGGTAGATACTCAACTGTTTAATAAGCTAGACCTTAGTCTTTTGAATCTCAGTTGGTCAGATAATGCTTTTACATAGAAGGCATGTATTTTTTTTTAAAATCTCATCCATTATATATAACTGCAAATACGTGATCTATTAAAGAACAGGAGTGGAGAGGGGGGAGAAAGGAGAGGATGTCATTTGAATGAAGAATTTGCACTGATTATCGTTATCTATACATTCTATATTACCTAACACATTGGTAATATATAATAGCACCTAGTGTATCTTTGACCAAAGATTTGCCAGTCTTCATAGAGTTGTTTGTCTGTTGAATGGTCTGAAAGCCTTTGCTAATTTTGGGGTTATCAGTAATAATGTTAACTTCCATTTATAGTTAGGAGGTGTTAAACTTCTGCATGAAGTTAAGTGTCTCCATCTATATCTTAGTTTTAAGCAGCTGTGTATTCTGTATTTACCTCTGCAAGTTAACTACATACTTAAGCATTAATTGATTTTTTTATTTTTTTTTTTTTACTTCAGTGTCTTTTGTTAGCATCCTATAGGAATTTCTCCATTTCAGTCTTGGCTCTGTCTATTCCTAGTTTGGACTTGAACAGACCAATCAAACTAGAAAGTGTTTAGATGCTTTAAAATGGAAGACAGTAAGTTGGCCATTTGAAAAAGTATTAAGGAGAAAATGCAGTCTAAGAGGTCAGCTTGGCCTGTCATGTAGTGTACTCAGAAAAGTGAATAAACCTTGTTTCAGATAGGCAAGGGGAATTGAGGGAGTTCTGTATTGGCCACACCCAACAGGTCATTTACATGAATCCTCATTTTATGTACCTGGGACATTGTATTAGTTGTGTTGAAACAATATTGTTACCTTCATATTTGAATGATTATTACTTATAATAATTACCAATGATCATGAGGATTGCTTAGGAGGCTTGTTGAGCATAAATTCAGACTACTGATTAAATTCAGTTATGCAGTTTATATAAAAGTGACACTGCACACAGCCCAGCATTATGGGCTTGAATTGTTTTCATGTTTTCCGTTTGGCAGTGGAATAGCTTAAATGCTTTCAGGGCTGCTTATGTAAACTGCAAGATGAGCTAGGTGCAAAAGTAATTAGCAGGGAAGTAGGAGTTTTGCCTGACATTTGAATAACAAATGCAGGATCCATTTCTTCACTTGGAAGTCCTGGTAATATAGCAGCCCCACTGAAATCAGCTGCAATGGGTATAATTTTGTGCCAGAGTTATTCAAGCCCATAGGAGTTTGAGTACATGACCCCTTAATTTGGATTTCTCAGTTCTTTTTGCTACCGTTTATAAGTCATAAATATTTCTGCCTTCACCTGGTGTTTATTGATCTGGTTTGTATCTCTATTGTTACAAGCATCAATAAGTAAAGCTTAACAGTAAGGCAAGTGCTCTCCTTACTGTGGAATAGAAATCTCTGTAAATAGTGAACTGCATCTAGATATTTGGGGTCAGCTGCTTGTGATTTTCTATTAATACTAAGCAGATTTAAGTTTAAACTCGTGGTTCAAGATGGTTTGTTTGACTTTGTACCTCTGGAATCAGTGTTTAATCTGGCTTGGTGTTTACAAAAATGAAATGAGATTTGAGTCTCTCTCTCATGTGCTGTGGTCCAGCTTTAAGTAACAGTGGTTTCACGTTTGCTAAACCTGATTGTTCTAACATGTGAACCTTCTTTTAACTGCTGCTGGGTCTGCGCCCTTGTGATGTGCTCCTTAGATTTATGGCATCCCTTTATTCCAGTTCTCCAATTTTTTTTTCTTTTGCCCCATGATTGCACAAATTGCCAGAACGACAGGCTTTGATGCTTTCTATTCACAGAGCAGATGCAATATGACGGTGGTAGTTCCAAGTGCCACATACTGTTCTGCCGAGGTGACTTAGCCCCAACACCACCATGCCTGTGCTTTGGAAGTGATAAAACAGTACAGCTGGTGGTCTGTGCCTGTTCAGTCTCTGTTGATATTTCAAATAAGATGGACAGTTACATTCCCTGTTAATGAAAACTTTGGGTTTTGTTGTGGGTATTCACTTAGTTTAATTTGAATGGAATGGACTTCTGCAAAATGAAAGGACTGATTTTTTTAATTTTTTTTCTTTTTACTTGTATTCTGGAGAGGGGAAAGAGAAGAACGTATACTCTGCTGCTAAAGTAACCCATAGCTCATAGGTTTGTTTTACTTTATACAACAGCCTGCTACTCTTATAGTAGGATTTGTTATTTGAAGTATGGCAAGCTTATTGGCAGAGAGAAGGCAGAAGGCCTTTTTGAATTTCAGTGGGTGAACAGGAATGAAATAACTCCAATCTGCCCAAAGTTGAAGGTACAAATAGAATTTTGGTTAGGAATAAGTCTGTAGTTACAAGATTTATGTTTACATATATCATTAGCCACTGGGGAAATAATTCCCTTTATCACCAGTGTAATTTCTCCTGTGGTTTTTCATTCTTGCTGTTTTGTTTCTTCCAAGTCAATTTCTTTTGTCCCTTCTTTCATTTTCATTCATGTAAACGTTCCTAACTCAGGCTCTAGAGTATCTTTTGTGCTTCTGCAAATTTCTGCCTCACACAGGTGATGACCAGCAGCAAATTGTTTAATGCAAACAGAAAACTTTCACCAGAGATGGTGTCACTGATGTCTTATGAAGGGAATTTCATTATTTAACTGTTCACATAGCATGGACAAGGGGATTATTTTCAGGTGGGAGAATTACCATGTCTGAATACTTTTAAAAAGTGAAAAATTACATTTCTGCCATGGACACTGAAGGAGAACTGTGAGCTAGTTCATGGTCATGCCCAAAACTCTTCAGACTTCAAATCTGAGCACTTGAACTTCCTGACACACTCACTATAGCTGATTTTGATCTTAATCATTTTACTTTAAAATAGAAGAGAGCCAAACATTTCAGGGCAAAGCAGAGATGGCAGTTATGTATGCAAGATTATTCAGAATGTAGTAAATCCAATGTTTAGTAGTCAACATTTTCAGTGACCTCAGTGGGAATATTGCACATGCATAATATTCGGAACTAAATCCTTTACTTGGGAGTATTTTTCTTGGAAAGAATAAAAGCTAGAGAAGACTGTGTACCTCTCCTTTTTCCTCATATGAAAACCTGGAGAAACTCAAAGATCTTGTGAAGTAGTTGTGCTGGAACGAGTAAGGGTAAATATTGTTTCATGCCGGATGTAACTAAGTACTGCAGCACTCACTTCAGGAAGTCATCAAACTGCATTTTTTCATAAGACAGCTGTGCAATATCATGACTTACTGAAAGCCAACTGCAGAAATGTGGTGTTCTTCCTAAAGGAGTGACTTCTCACCATTTAAAATTCCAGAGTCCTGGCGAATCATAGAATTACAGTTTCTATTGGAAGGGACCTTTAAAGGTTACCTAGTCCAACCCCTCTGGACTGATCAGGGTCACCTTACACTACATCAGGTTGCTCACCTGACCCTGATTGTTGAGAGTTGGAGCATCTACCACTTCTCTGGGCAACATGATCCAATGTGTTACCACTCATCATAAAAAATTCTTCCTGATAACCTACTGCCAATCTCCCCTCTTTTAGTTTAAAATCATTACCCTTTGTCCTGTCTTATAAACCCCCTTTAAATGCTGGGAGACCTCATTAAGGTGTCCCTGGAGTCTTCTCTTCTCCAGGCTGAACAACCCCAACTCCCTCAGCCCATCTTCATAGCAGAGGTGTTCCAGCCCTTTGAGTGTTTTTGTGATCATTTTGGCAGAGGTCTACCTGTTTTGGGGTATTTTTAAACTTGTTTTTTATTCTTTGGGGTAGAAGTAACAATCCATTTGCATTACAATCAGTGTGAATCTTTTGATTGCCCTTTCTCTGAAAGGTGGAAATTTAAATTTGTTTAGATACCATTTCAACATTTTAATGAGAACATCATATGATTAAATTGTCTTGACGAGTTTCAGATTAAATGGTAGTTGATTATGAAATTTTCCATTTACTGAATTAATGTAATACTAGATCACAGCAATTTCCTGAAGGAAAAACTCTTATGGAGTGTAAATGAGCTTTCTCTCTTACCCTTACTTGCAGGGATAGGGTTTGTCATTCTGTACACCAAGGCTAATTAAAAAAAAAAAATCAACCTCATTGTAGATGTGTGATTTTGCAGTTTTACTAAAATATGATACATTCCGTTATAATTTTCATGCTGGATGTAACTAAGTACTGCAGCACTCACTTCAGGAAGTCATGAAACTGCATTTGTATTTTGGGTCATCAGAGCAGTTATTTTTGTCAGTGTTTGCCTAAATTTCTTAAATCTCCTCTGTGTTCCTTCCAGATGGGAAGAAACGTTTCATTGGCATCAGAATGCTGACAATAACACCTGCGTAAGTACCTTCGAAAGGTAGTTGTTTGTTCATGGACACAAGATGTGGTCAGTAGGGGTTCAGAACTTTGTTCAGCTTTCATTACAAATCTCCAGAGATCCAGAAGTGGGTGTTGGCTTCTAGGAAATCTGCAGGCATTTTAATGATATAGGTGAAATCTGCGTTCTGAGGCCTGGAAATTCTCTAACTACTGATAGTGGTGGAAGTCCTGCTGATAGCTGAGGGAAATTAGGAGAAGTCTGAATGCAGATTTTGGTTCTTGACAAGGACATCTGGAGTTACACCAGGTTTTAGGTGACATTTAGACAAAATGCTGCTTTCAGGTGACTCTCAGTGCCAATGACAGATCAGCTGACAGAGGGTTTGGTAGTGCTTTTATCAGTGCCTGTGGAGGTCGTCTGATGTGAAGTTTGGTGCCTAACCATTAACTAGAAAAAGTTGCTAAGGTGCCAAACTAAAGCTTTGTGCCTCCATGTTAACAAAGCCAGAAATGGACGCCCTCCTTGGCTCTTTAGTGCCTTTTCCCTCTTGTATTGCTTTGTGTCTTGGCGTTACCCAGATAATTCTTGGATAATAAATGAGGGCTCTCATGCTGATGTTCTTTCCCAGCAGTAGGCTTGTTTCCAATGTGGCAGTAGACTGCAAAATTAAACAAGACAATTTCCAGCTGGGACTGTAGTAAAGCCATCTTTTTTATTGAGTTACACTCTTGCAGTCCTCCCTGAAGGGTCAGATCCTCAGCTGGAATGAATCAGTGTAATGGCATTAACATCACTGATGGAAAGAAACTGTTTCTCTGTGTAATTGTGAACATCATGTGAGATTTTACTGCTTTTGTGGCATCTAATGAAGCCATGTAAGATGTCTGCAGGCCTGTTTTCAGAAAAAGGCTAATCTCCTTGCTGTGTTTGCTTTAATTATTCAATTGTTAGCTTTCGCAGTACAAAATCAAATGAAGGGAAGCTGTGTGCAGCCATTTTGGCGTGTTTTTGTTCTGTGCGACCCCAGCTTTTCACAGCTGACAGCTGAGTAATCTGTCTTTGGTTTAAAACCTTTTCTTTCTAGAAATGGGTTTTAACCCACACTGTACACAGACCTGAAATGATATCACCTCTGAAATGAGGGGATGATTGTAGAGCCTCTGTTTTGCAGTGGGTTCCTGTCTTCTTTCTTTAGAAAGGGATGCGCAAAAAATTCGAGAAGCAAACTTGAGGAAACTGAAGTTTCCATTTCTGATCTGTCTGCTGGCTGAAGTTATGAAAAGCTCTGTTGTTCTAGATAAAGACAAATTAAGAATAACCTGCAAAATAAAAGAAGCAAAAAAGTTAGCAAATTTCTGCCCTGTTACCAGCATTAATTCTTTGGGCAGAAGTGTCTTTTTTACTGGACTGCAGCTGGGACAGAGAGTGCTCCTGTCCTTGTGCTCATGACAGGACCCTCTGTGCTACTGCTACACCGAGCCAAAGCCAGGTTCTTGTAGGAGATGTACAAGACCATTAAATTTAGCACACTTTGCACAGGCAAGTAGTTTTGCCTTTTTTAAAGTCTGGGTATTTAATCAGAGTTCAAATCCCCTATGTTTTCATCACAGAAAAACAAGCAAACAATTAATTAATTATTTTAATTTTTGTCACAAAATGTTTAAATAAATAAGAATATTTGAATGCTTCTTCCTTTGTAGTGCAATCAAATTCTGTATAATTTTGTTCTTCTTTTAGCTTGGTGGAAGAATTGAAGCACAATAATGCTGATTTTCCTGATGTCAGAAGTGGAATTTATGTACATGAAGTTGTTCCAAACTCACCTTCTCATAGGTAGGTAGAGAATGTTATTTTCTTCACCACAAATAAATTTCCCAAGAGATATTAGCAGGAAAAAATTCTATTTATATTCAAGTAATTTCTCATACCAATCTTGATCTGTAAACAATTAAAAACTGTGCCCTTAGGTTTAAAATAGTTGTGCTAAGGTTCTGCTCACATCTACAAAAGTGAAGCATTTCAATACCAAAACTATTTAAGTCATAGAATCATTTAGGTTGGAAATTACTCTTAAGGTCATCAGGTCAAATCATTAACCCAGCACTGCCAAGGCCACCAGTGAACCCTGTCCCTACATGCCACTTCTTCCCATCTTCTAAATACCTCCAGGGATGGTGACACTACCACTTTGCTGGGCAACCCCTAGCAGTGCTTGAAAACCCTTTTCATGGAGGAATTTTTCCCATTATCCAATCTAAACCTCCCCTCATACAACTTAAGGCCATTTCTTCTTGTCCTGTCACTTGTTACTTGGTATCAGAGACTGTTACCCACCTCACTGCTACCTTTAATGTCATTATGAAACACTGACAGTGTGCAAGTATAAAGAACACCTCAAATACAATGAACTAATTTGAGGGGTTTTGTGAAGGGTATTGAATATTAATAAACAGAAACTTGGATTAGGCTTAAACAGGAAACAGGGTAGCATTCACATAAGGCACTGTCTATCCAAGACAGTGTTTGATCTTACAGGAAAAGGCTATTTTACAAAACAGTTACAAAATAAATAAAATATTTCTAAAAAGTATTTTAGGAAAATCAAAAGCAAAAGTAATAAAAGCAGCTACTCTGGATTACATTTGAACAGCAAGAGAGAAATAATTTCCCAATACTTTACCTGGTGTGTTTTACTTGTGTTGAAATTTTGAGAAGGGTTTGGTGTCCAATGCCTGAAATATATATTGGTGGCATAGAAGCATGACCTTGCAAATGGATGGAGTGAAGTGAGTCAGTAATGGATAAAAGTCTTTTCTGTTTCCCATTTTCTGTATTTTTGTACAAGATAAAGGGCAAGCTAGACTCATTGTTTTTGCTGTTTAAGAAGAAAATCCTCAATGAAATAACCTGAGCCTTAATTTGCATTTAGCGAGTGCCCCCTGTTATTCTCTGGCAGTCAGAAAGGTGGAATTTTCCTTCTATGGAGACTAAAACAAATTAAAATTTATTGTATCTTCAAAAGAGATGGTGAATAGCCTTTGCACTTTTTCTCTGCAGAGGATGCATTCTTACTGCCAGTTTCTTATCTTTGCAGAGGAGGGATCCAAGATGGAGATATTATTGTGAAAGTCAATGGGCGTCCTTTGGTGACTTCCAGTGACCTGCAGGAGGCTGTGATGAATGAATCACCTTTACTACTTGAAGTTCGAAGAGGAAATGATGACTTACTATTTAACATTGAGCCCGAAGTTGTCATGTAAATAGAATTGAGGAAGCTCTCTCCATAATTAAACTCACTTATTCTGGAACACTAGATACCTCCTTTACAGCTACAGTAATTATACTTCCTGTTGACTAATGACAAGGTGGACTAACTTAATTGCCTGAGCCATTTCTGTACATAGTAGCTAGAATGACTTCAAAGATGCCATTTATAGAAGATTTAAATTTCAAAGAAACTTAAGAACTGTGTTCTGGGGAGGAGGAGAAAAACAAATTTTGGGTAGCTGGTAGAAATGGATCCCACTTCCCATACCTGCAGATTCAGTTCTGCATTTTGAAAGATTAAAATACTACTGGAAGTGAGGTAGTATATGTAAGGGGGAAATATTCTTAAACTACAGTCATGGCTGCAGCAGACCCAAGCTATTGCAATGCAAAATTGAGCTTTTTTTTTTTTTTATGTAACTTTTTCAATGTGAACCTATTATTGGCAAAGCTTGTATTTGTTCTTAGTGCTTCTGTGCTCCATGTCGATGCAGGTAGATGAAATCTGTAAATATTGAAAGGAACAAAAATGGTATCAGGCTATAGAGTGCTACACCTAGGTCATGCGATTTTTGGAATATAGTAAATGATTCTTATAGAATTAATGCCTTATATATAAATCAAAACGATGTGCTGAACAAAGTTAAGTTTGAGAAAGTGCACAGTTTTTTAAGAATTTGATACAAACTTGTTTTGCATTTTACTGGTAAGCTTTGCTGTAAAATTGTTACACTACTTTTGGCTTTGACTGTATATGTTTCTACTGTAAGGAGATTAAAGTTTACACAAATAACGTGTTGATGTAAACCTCTTTTCAAACAAGTATGTCTTCCATGCTTCTTCTGTCTGACTGGAATAGGCTCTCCCAAGAGAAAATTTTCTTACAGAAAATTGGGCCCTGATGTTATGAAAACCCTTTGCATCCCTATGGTATTATTATTCTACCCTTATTTAGGCTATGTTTAGAAATGCTTTGCACACAAGTCATTTATTTACACTGTTTTTTTCCATATTTATGAATTGTGCTTTGATGTCACTTAGTATCAAGTTGGGATCCTGTTGTCCTCAGTTCTCCCTGTACGTGACGAGAAGCAGAAAGGAAGCACCAGTAACCCTGTTTTACAGCTAGAGCATGTGGGATTTCTGTGTAATAAACCCAGGAGAAAAATTGCTAGGAGCTAAATCCAGATCTCCTAGGTACCCTAAACCAAACAAGAATCTTCTCCGTTAGTGAATATTGTTTCAGTTCCCAAAGAGGCAGAGGAGCGTTTCTATCTGGAGCATTTTCCACGGCAAGCTGTGCTTTCTAGACCTGTTTCTCGTGTCTTTGTTATGCTGATGCAAAAAGGAGAATTAATCTTTGGAGCAGTTCCCTTGAGGTTGCCCACATCCCTAGACTTTCTGGTTATAGCAACAGATTTATGTGTGACAAGCCTTGCACCTTCAGGTTTGTACAATGCCAGACAGGCAGAAAAGAGCAATCTGTGCCCTCCTTGCAGGGTGACTGGGACAGCAGCTATGCAGTTCAAAGGTTGATAGGGTATCTTCCTCTTAAAAATGAATAGTGTTTCTTTCCATCACAGAAATGTGGTGTGCCTGCAATGATGGCTTCACCTCCCTGTTGTTACTGGAAGAGCTGTTTTCACCCCACCAATAAAAGCTGCTTAGCTGTACCTGTTGAATATTTCAATTCCTTTATGTTAAGATACAACCTTAGCATCCAGGCTTACAAAAAAGATATTTGTGTTCTGAACTTAATGTAGCTGTGGCATGCAGAAGGATGCTCTCATGGCTAAAGTCAAGCCTGTTCCTCCGTGTGTACCACGTTAGTACCAACATTTTCCAGTTCGTAGGGGTTTGTTTGTAACCATTGTTTAATACTGAAGAAATTAAAGCAGTTCTGAGTTTGTTGCTAATTTTTCAGGTTTTGGCCAAGAAATTGTTTGGTAAAAAGACCCAGAGAGTGATTAGCTTCTTTTACTGTAGAGAAGCTTTTTATCTTCCTGTGCTGATTTTGAAATAAATTGCATAACAGCTCCTAGTACAGCAATATTGGGTAGAGACTGGAAGTAACACAGCAGTATTAAAAATTGAAAACACTGTTGTTGGTGCTGGCCAAGTGCCTTGGCCTTTTAATCAAGTCACTGTGTGGGGGGAGAAAGGCTATTTCCTTATTCATCAAAAAATGTTGCATTCTACCAACAGTTCCTAGTTTTTATAAACTGTCTCTAAAAACCTTGATGAACTCTCACATCATATCCAGTGGTCTGCAAGTGCTGCTGCATTGTGGCAGATTTCCCTCCCAGGTAACAAAGGTCGGCTGAGGTTCCTTTAGAGAGAAAGCATTGTCATTCCCTTTGGCTGTGGGAGCATCTGTGTCATATCAGCTGTGGTGTGGCCCTTGTCTGCTGAGATAAGAGTAGACTTTACTAATTTCCACTTGTCCCCCTGATGTCAGTCAGAACTGCAAAGGGTAATTACTCAAAGATAGAGTCAGCATCTCCTGATGCCAGCAGTTAGCATTAAGTTTGTGACCCAAACTTGATATCTCTGTTTCTTGGATAAGAACAAGTAAAATGGCAGTCAGTGTCTATTTAAAACAAAATATTCTGGCAGTCTTTTGCAGTTAACAGTTATTGGCTCTTAGAAAAAATAGTGTGATCTTCATTTTTCAAAACAACTGAACTGGCAGCTACAGCTTTTCCAAGTCAAAGTGGTCATTGACCTCATTATTTCTGCAAGGCCTAATCAGCAAAATAAGGAAAGAGAGAGACCACTACTTACAATAGGAAAGACATGAGTATTTCAGGACACTTTGATGCTGCAGCCCAGCGAGGTCATCAGTGGTTCCTGCTCAGCCCTACCCGAGCTAAGCCCTGTGGGGGAGCTCCCTCTCACCTGTCCTGCTCACCTGTGCCTGCTGTGGAGCTGAGCAAGATAATGACAACTTTCCAGGCTCAATCTTCGATACAAAACAGGAATGAGAACACACCATGCACAGTGAAATACCATTTATAAACAGAGGATGTGGCTGTTAGGAAGACAAGAAGGAAGCAGGAAACAAGAAAACAACCCAAAACAACACAAAATAGAAAATAACCATATCCTTAGGAAAAAAAGAAAAGGCATGTCTGTTACTTTTTGTATCACTAGATGGACATGACACGGGGCCAGACTACTGTACTGCTGCCAAGTACTTGAAGACCCCTTTCTGCAGGGATGGCATCTTATAACTCTGTACCTTCAGAGCAGGATGGGATGGGTAACACCCCAAAACACCAGTGACTCTCCCCAAGCGCAACCAGTAATGGAGAGAGAGCCTCTACGCTGTAGTCAGTGTGGCACACACGTTGTCATCTTCCCTGAGCCCTGCAGAGCTGCTCCAACAGCTGATTATTTGTAGCTCTCTGCTCCCCCACTCTATGAGTGCTCTAACACATTTGTACCTCTGATATCAGCTAAAAAAAACACTGGGAAGAGAGAGACAGGTACTTAGTATTTGCAAATAAGGGTTCCTTACAGGGAATCCAGTACCTGTCAAGGAGCTGGACAACCCCAGAGGTGCATGAGCCTCAGGGTTTGCCAAGCTTTTACCCTTGCTTGTGTGTAACAGCAAGCTCGTGATTTGCAGGCTGTGGCTGCTGTGCTGTCCAGAGCACTCTCATGGTCCAACAGTTGTATCTGCTGCAGCTCCAGGAATTTTGGCCTGTGGAGATCTGAAAAGGCTTGAAAAGGCAGCAGAAATAAGAATTACTGGGGAACCTCAGTATTCACACAGAAAATCAGTGCAAGGCAGCTCTTCTGCCCAACCTGCACTCTGCTTGCTGCTGTGTACATTCTGCACAACCACACACCGGCCAACAGTCCCTCCTTTCTGTGCATGTCCTGGCACTGCCTCTGCATCACTTATTCCGTGCAAAGCCCTTCCCCACAGCGTCTGTCACAGGGGCTTTTCACACCTCTGCATTTCACCTTCTGCAGCAGCTGCTCCATTTGCCCTTCTCTGATGGCTTTGCACCAGCCATTCCATGCCTCCATATATCCCAGACAGCAGTCGCACACTCTTTTAAGTTTGTTTTGACTGCTTGTTTCTTGCTTGAGGCTTTGTTGTTTTAGCAGAAATCAGGAAGAAGGAGGAATTTTTATTTCTTTCTTCCCAAGCTCTGAAGTCTGGAGTGCTGTGCTGAGCATTTCGAGTCCATAGAAAAATACTAAGGCATTGGATTAATGAGAAATTTATTTAACCACAAGACACTGCAGGACACAGGAGGTGATGCTGCCTCTGTTTAGGCACCAGCAGCCAGGAACTGGTGTTTGTAGACATAAAAGGCTGAGGGCTTACCCTGGGGTGGGTGTGTATGGACACCATGGGTGTGCTTTCTATGCCCACATACAGCACTAAGGTCTGAGGACTGCTTTGAAGTAGGAAGAAGACTTAAAAAGGGAAGAAAAATAGTGTTTAGCATGTTTATTTTTGTTTTTTCCCTTTATTTACTTGGCTATCTGTAATCATAATCTAACTGGGCATGCCTAGGGAAAACCTTCATGTCTGTGTTTATTCTGATCCATATTCCAACAGTGGCAGGTTATTTTTGCAACTTTGGTGTTCTGCAAATAGTAGATTTGGTCTTTCATTCAGTCTTTAGCAGTGCTAGTGTCAGCAGAACAGCTTGGTGGACCTTTGCTGTAGAAGAACTTTGCAGGTGATGCCTTGGGCTGTAAAACGAGGCAGAAAGAAGAATCCACTTTAAAGCAGAGGTGCTTAGAAGACCTTTGGTTGGTCCAATTCGCTGTTTTCTGTCAAACATTAGAGAAAATGTTAGATTGCATTTTTATACTCAAAAACGCAGATTATATTTACTAGCAGTGAAACTAGTGCTCGGGGAGAACAGAACATGGATACAGGAGTGGAACTTCAGTCTGCAACAGTCACAAACCAAAAAAAAAAAAAGGAAAGATATATTTGGGTTTTTTCTCTTTTGATTTTTATCCTCTGGGGAGAAAGGTCAGACAGTGTCCCCCACTCCCCTATCCCTTTCCCCTCCCTTTCTGTCAAAAAGCTCCCCCAGAGACTGTGAGAATATGTCAATATTAAACAGCATTTTCCCTATAAAGTTCTCTGGAGAATAACAGAAGCAACTGCCTGCTCTTTCTTTCTTCAACAAACACCAGCCAGGCCTTCACAAACAGCCAACTGAGGCATAGTCAGTAAAAAACAAGTTCTTAAAGGAAGCAGTCGCCAAGGAAAATAATTGGGCAGCATGAGGGTTTTGGTGACGCAGCTGCACAGCTGCTAAGTTCAATGACTTCTCAATTGCCTCCATCTGAAGTTGTGCTCCACTCTTGAAAGGATTTTTACCTCCATTGCTATAAATAGCAGGGCATGATGATTTGCTGCTTGCAATCCCAGAAGCATCTTGGGAAAAACCAAAAACATAACCAAACCTAACAACTGACCCAACACACAACAAGAAAGCAAAAAGTCTTCAAGTGTCTTCTCAGTAAGATCCTAAATGTCAAAGGGAGATTATGAAGTTAGAGAGTATAGTGCTAATAATTTAGATGATGATTTTCTGTCATCTTTGCTGGTCAACACATGCAGCACTACAAGAGTAGTGCCAACTCTTCTGTCCTCTTTCTGTAGGAAGTCCCCCTCAGGGTTGGTGTCAAGTAAATTGCTGGACATTTCATCTGAGCTACCTGTCTAGATACCCCTTAGCGTCAAGGGAAAGAAACAATAGCTTTTCTCTTCTCAGAAAGGAGAGGTTCAAAACAAGTCCAAAAGGTTGTATCATAAAAATATTTCCTATAAAGCCTCCTTCCTCTGAAGAGGCCTCAGAAAACCTGAACTG
The DNA here is from genome assembly GCA_013400735.1 of Pomatostomus ruficeps. Lineage (NCBI taxonomy): Eukaryota > Metazoa > Chordata > Aves > Passeriformes > Timaliidae > Pomatostomus > Pomatostomus ruficeps. The sequence goes on from VYZT01002100.1 coordinate 67,739, forward strand.
AGGTACATGACTGTGCTGTACAAATCCCAGGTTAGGTAAGATGACTTTCAATGGATATGAATAACCTTATAAGATGGATTCAGAATAATGAAGGTTTCGCCTCTGGTTACTAGGTAAAGTTCAATCCTAATTTTGAATAAGTGGAAAAAAACCTCCCCTTTGTCCCTTTGTTCAGCAGAAGTAAGCTATAAAGTCGTGTGACCAGGGCAGAAATGTACTTCCTGGGTGTAGCAATAGATGATAATTCATGGTATTGTGTAGGTTTATCTACAAGAGCATGGGGTAGGTTTTTCTATTGAAGGCAGCAAAAAGTTGGTTCCTGACTCAGTCAGGTGTTAAGCTCACTCCCCCATGACCTGCCCACCACAGCCACCTACCCAAAGTTACCTGATCAGGGTTTGAAATGCATTAATGACACTTGCCTTTCCAGCTGTTTTACTGCCAAAGTTGTTTCTTTCCTGTCTATAAACCCAAATGTAAGAAACGTAGGAAAATATAACTCAATCAGCAGAAATGTTCCCAAACCCCTTTTTCATGTACATGAAAATATCTAAGCTTGGAAGTCTGTCATGTTGGTAGTGCTGGTGGTGGGACACCAGAGCTCTGTTTGCCTCTGCAAGTTGTGCATGTCACCTACTGCCAGCTGTATAGCCCGCTGGAAAACGAGCTATTGCTCACACTAAGGGCATAAAGCTGCCAGTTGTGCCTCCACAGAAGGACTTCAGCATCTGAAATATGCTACTCCTCTGGGGTGAAATATTGCCCTTCTGGCCCATAAATCTTACAGTGAAATTCCCCTTTTAGGGAAAAGCAGAGAAATTTTTGCAGCAGGTTAAGGGAGTTTTGATGTTTTGAAAAACCCTTTGCAGTTTCTCAGTGGTTTGGGATGTCAGATATGAAGAGGAAAATCAGTGGGCAAAATCTGAGAAAGTGATGAGAGGTGCAATGATGAATATATACCATTGTTTTGTGTGTTTTTTCCCCCAAAATGTGTGTACATATGGTCTCCAGTTTTGTTTGGTTTATTTTTGAAATAAATTTTCTGAGTGCTTCTGAGATTTTGTAAGGAAAAGTTATGACCTCTTGTTGATCAATATTTTTAGTCTTATTGGTAGGAGGCGAAACAACCAAAACCAGAAACTGAACATGTTATGAGGGAGCTGCAATGTGGGTTTTTTGGGGGGGAGTTGGTTGTTTTGTTTTGGATTGGGGATTTTTTGTGTGTTCTCTTTGTTTGTTTGTTTTTTGCTTCACATCTGTAGCATCAGCTGCAGAAAAGGAGACCCGAGTAAATTCTGACAAATTGGAAAAGAGCAGCGGCTGAAGGCAGCCTGGCAAACACCTCTATATCACCACTACCTTGTAGAATTAAGCAAGCTTTTCTACAGCTTATTTATGCCATTTAATCCATCTAATATTTGTGTTGGAAATGAAAATCATAATCTTTACACATTTTGCACTGGTTGGCATTACAATTTTTCCTTTAATTAGAACAATATTTGAAAAACTTACTTTTGAAACTATTTTACTCTGAAACATGGTAGGTAATTAAATAAAATCAGTATTTTCTTAAGAGAGAAAGGTGCGCCTCATCTAAGACAACTTTTTAAGTGAGTAGTGTTTTCATAACACAACATTTGCTTTACACATTACTGAGGAAGTTTCACCCAACAGAATGAACTGGCAATGCTGACAACCCCAGTGGCACGGATTCAGGTTCTGGAGTGAAAAACTTAGGCATAGAGACTCTTTAAAAATACCTGAAAGTTATCTTCTCAGCTAACAAAGGCCTCCCATGGAATTTAGGTAGATTTCTGTAATTCTGCTGACTGCTGCAGTCCAGGCATACATTTGCCTCTTTATGTAACTCTGAAGGCTGTGAGAGTTTGCTGCAATTGCTATTAATTACAACAGCTGGGCAGAATTTATATCCCCCAGCTTGCTGATATCCAACTCCATCTGTTTGAGAACATAATTCTGCAAGTGATAAATCAGCATAAAATATAGTTTTCTTTTCTCCTGAAAACTGAATCTTGTTTACATTGTACTTCTTACATGAAAAAAGGTTGCTACAGTTATGATATCATTTAGGTCCATGAGGTTTGGGGAGTAAATGCAAAGAGATGCTTAAGCTTCAGGTGGTCAGTGAGCAGCAAGTTATGCAGTTAAAAAAATCTCAGATTTTGAACAAGTCTTGGCACATTTTCATTTTGCATGTGCAGCGTGAGCTTTCACTCTGTGAAATCAAGCCTCTGTGGTCCTTTTTATTTTTAGAGGAGAAAAAAGGGGATGTCAAAGAGTGAAAACTGAGCTCCCTACCATCCTGCTTTCATTATTAGCATGGAGGAAAATGAGGGAGAAGAGAGAAGCAATCGTGGCCTGAAGTTCAGTCTGCTCTTCCTGCGGTTCAGAGCGGTCGGATGATGCAGAGGTTTATTTAACTGTCTGTGTCTTTACACAGTCCCATTTCCATGGCATCTGAGGTCCCGCTTCTCCAGAAGATGTAGGTGGCATTTCATGAATACCTTATGGATTACATGATTCGCTGTGTGTGGTACTATATTTCCTTGAGTCTGACCAAAAGAAAAAATTTATATGTGTGTGGCAGTATCTAATACCACAGCCCTGGTTTGTGTCCTGATTTAGGGGAGAAAACATCAGAATGCAAACATCTTTCTTGGAGCAAAGACTTCCCTCAAGTTCATCTTGGTGCTTCTAATTACAGACACACATTTTGAGTTTCATTTATCTCCCTACAAACACATCAGCATCTCAGACAGAAAGAAAATAAAATAATTTACACCAACAGGTCACACAGAGTACCCAGAAGAAGGTAAGAAGGAAGTTTTTCAAATTTTTAATGGCAGCTATATACTAATAATTCAAAAAATGTGGGTTTGCTCCATATTAAGCGTCTTATGCTAAAACCACACTATTTTTAAAAACTACTTCATGTCCAGCTTTTCAATTTATACAAAATAGGAAAGATCTGTGTGAAATTGAGTCTAACTGCTTAGAGATGTATAGCAGAAGTCCTTCTGCTGTTAGAATCAAGGAAATACTCAGCTCAATCTCACTGATAATTCCCCACCTCTAATTGTGCCAAAATTAACAAATAGAAAGTCATATTGATTGTAATGTTCTACATAGGATAGGTTTGGTTTAGATTGAAATTTTCCCCTAAAAGCAGAAAAGGAAAACCCAGTCACTGTAGGTCATTTACCTTTCTTTTGTGTGTGTGCAGAGATTGGGAGAATTAGAGAAGGGGGTTTTAGGCCATAGAGGATGTTCTGGGTTAAACCCAACACTTAATCCCATGGCTGTAGCAATAGTATTTTGAAAAATCATTTTTCAGCTGCTATGGTAAATGTTTCTAAAAACAGAGGAGAAGTTTATAGTCTGTTACAACAATGAATCAAAATAACTCTGCTCATTTTCCATGCTAAGCCTCAAGAGCCTTGGTAAACACCGTGTTGGATCATTTGAAACAGGAGAATGACTGACAATGTAAGGTAACTGAAATCCTGAAAGAGAAAAAAGGTACATTAATTATCCATGAAATTAATACACATCTGCTTCTCAGTTCCAGGCACAGGAGCTGTGTCTGCTTAACAAATAAGCTGTCTGTGGGTCCAGCACAAGTACACCATAGAAACCTAGGGCCTGATCCTAAAATCTGGGAAAGAAAACATATGCTTGAAGTTAAGCACATGATTAATATATTGGTGAACACTGAAATCTGGTCCATGCTGGAATTCTCATGTTTCCAATATTAAAATATCCCTCAAAATCTCTGCAAGTGAGTAATTTGCCAGTTCAACATGTGTGTCACCTGCCATTGGTAGCAAGTCCAAAGCAGCCCTTGTCTTATGGGAGATGAAGACATAGCACACACTTCCAGTTAGCCCCAGGTTATATATACACCATAATATATACATAATGCATTCGTGTTGTGTGTACATATGCAGTCTATACAAATATATGATACAAAAAGTATGGAAATTAATATAAAAGGGAATATAAAACATGTAGAAGTATTCACCAGGGAAATCACGGATTATTTTTATGGTGGCATACATTAAAAAAATCTGACCAGGAACGAGAATCTCACAGGAATGAGAATCACGTGGCAGGAAGAGGGTGAGGGAGCAGGTGACAGTGGTAAACAAGCCCTGACTTTATACAGATAACAAGTTTTCTGCAATTTACGTGAAAAGTAGGGGGTTAGAGTTTAAACCTATTCCAGACTGTGATCGATGGTGGACTCGTTGTTTCACTCCTCCTCTGCCTCAGCTCCTGCCTCTGTTAGATATAACTGATAGCAATGCTAGCACGAAACATTCTGAAAACTCAGGAAAACAAGATTATGCTATCAAATTGCAAATACTGTCTCTATGTGATTTAAAACAACTCAACTCAATGAGTGCATGTGGTCTGCAAGAGGACAGATGTCTGAATGGACACTGGCTCCTCTCTGATGTTCAGTGCCTTCACTGAAACCTTAGCTCATGGCTGCGAATATGGGCTTTTATAGATGCCTGAATTCGGTGTCTCAGCAGGGTAAAGACGACATGCCCATTTAGGCGGGGTGTTGTCTCTAAGCATCTGAAAGTTTCATTTGGACTGATTTTTCAGCTGATAGTTTATATTTTAATTATTTTTCAATCCTGATAAGTCACTTTCTATTCTCCAATGTGTTTTGTTTTTCTGGGTTGAAATCATATTCTATTTCCCCCTTATCAGAAAGAGTCAGGGCTGGTGGTTTGTTTTTGTTGTGGTTTTTTTAAAAATTTTATTGTATATGTGTTTTCTTTGTATGTCAATTCTCAACTAGAACACTCTCTTAGGATATTAAGGTTCTTATAATTTAAAGACAGAATAGTAAAAATAAAATTAAAGTATCCCGTAGATAATTTCTTCTTTATCCTTCATAAGTTAGGGCAATACTTCATACCATAGGAAAAACTCAAAGTTAATATATCAAAACAAGATAAATTCAGCCTTGTCAGAAGATCTTCCAGTTGCTTTTACCTTCTGAGAGGAATTGACTGGTGCTTGAATCAAAACTCAGAGAAGTTAAAGCACATGGATGCTTTCCAATTTTTTTAGGTCTTGGAGGAAAAAAAACCCAAATGCAAAATTTTTGCCTTTGTTGACAGATCTTACCCGCATAACCACAGCAAACATCTGTCTGAAAAGGTCAGGTTTTTTGAAGACTGCCTCCATTATCAGCCAGCTACAAAGAAACTCAACACCACAACAACCAGAAACAGGAAAAATCCGCATAAATATCTTTGTGCATTGACAATGTGTTCAGTTCCGGAAGGTCTGAACTGTCTGGGAGCTATTGGGGTGTTTGAGCTGTGAAAACCAGCTGAGGCTTTCCAGGTATGCTGGAAGTGGCCAACTACACGTTACCTGTCAGCCTCCCTGTAAATCTGGTAGAAAGCAGAATATGCACAGACTGGCTGATAGTCCCTATTTTTAGGCATGGAATACTATAGCAGCAGGTGATTTTAACATAAGGCAAGTAATTTGTGCACGTTATACAGTATAAACTCATCAGGCAGCTGTTTTGATATTGGCAAAGCTTCTGAGCAAGCCAGTTTTGAGGAGGAAAAACAGAAGACAAGATTTATTCCATTTTCTTTGATACCTTAAGATACAAGAAAGCACCCAGCCTTTCCTCTCCTAAAGCCTTCAGAAGACCTTTTAGGTGTCATACTAGAGCTGTGTGTTTTGTGCTTCACCACTCAGGTCAGGTTGTCAAATTAAATAATCTCTAGTTTTGTTATATCTGTCTTTCCACTCCCACCCTTTGCTTTGTGCAAAATCGACTTTTACAAATAGATGCAGCAGACAAGCTTGGGGAAATATCAGGCAAAGAAAGGGAGGATTTATGAACAGAAAAATCGACAAAATTCCAACTTTTTAACAAGAATAGCTACATTGTTATTACTTATATTAAATATTGTAAATCACAGGAGGGAGATGTAGTGAGGCAAGATTTGTTCACTAGATTACCATGAAATGTAGGTAAATAAGAAAGCTACTTTATAGGATGGAAACGAGTATTTTCCTAAAAATAAACTTTTTTTTGGGAAAAGACCCTTATTATCTGATAAATACTGGTGGACTTTATTTTCAATTGTGACACTGAGAAGCAATATGAAAAAGGAAAGAATAAATTCAGACACCACTCAATCCCTTCCATATTTGTTGCAAGAACAAACAAGGTACTAGTCTTTGTGGTAAGTTAAAAGCTGTTGAGGTCTGGTCTATGAGCAACAAAGTCCTTTTGCATCTGTCATGAAATTGCTATAATTTTATGTGAAGGAGTGACCTGGATTTAAGCCAAGTGGCCAGCTGGAAAATATACTGCCAGTTTTAGGATCTGTATGAATTACTACATTGACTCCTTCTGAAGAAACAAAGCTAGAAGTGTTCAGATCCCTTTGAAACATTGCAAGAATCAAATTACAGGTACATCAAACCAAATGGAGGACAATCTAGTCCTGGCCTTGCCTGGCCTGGTTTGGCCCATCCTATTCAATGCTATCCTATTCTATTTTATGTCTTTTTCCATTCTGTCCTTACCTGACTTGATCTTTTTGTGGTAAATAGATAAAAATGTGACTATGCAGGCATTGGATGTTATTCTCTAATGCTCTTCTCTAGGAATGCATACAGTTGGTAAAAATAATAGGATTGTGTAATGGTCTGTACTTTTTAGCTAAATGAAACAGAGTAAGTTTAACCTCTAAGAAAATGTTGTCCTCAAATCAGAGTTTTACCCTGAGCAGGATGAATTTCAGAACAGCTTAGGTGTATCCTGAATTTTAATCATAGAATCAAAGAATCACTAAGGTTGGAAAAGTCCTCCAAGATCACTGAGTCCAGCCACTAACCCAGCACTGCCAAGGCCATGAGTTTCACATCTTCATTTCTTTTTAAATACCTCCAGGGTTGGTGACTCCACCACTTCCCCGGGCAGCCAGTTCCAGTGCTTGATAACCCTTTCCATGATGAAATTTTTCCTAACATACAATCTAAACATCCCTGGCATGACTTAAGGCTGTTTCCTCTTGTCCTGTCACTGGTTATCTGGGAGAAGGGGCTGAATCCCCTGTCTACAACATCTTTTCAGGTGGTTGTAGAGAGTGATAAGGTCCCTCCTGAGTCTCCTTTTCTCCAGGCTGAACACCCCCAGCTCCCTCAGCTGCTCGTCATCAGACTTGTGCTCCAGATCCTTTCCCAGCTCCATTCCCTTCTCTGCACTTTCTCCAGCCCCTCAGTGTCTTTCTTGTCGTGAGGGGCCTAGAACTGAAACAGAACTTGAGGTGTGACCTCACCAGTGCTGAGTACAGGGGGACTGGCATTTACTAAATGGTGAAGGCTTTTAGACTAAATAGAGGGCCATTGCTGCTGTTGAAGTGAGAAATATAAAGTCACAAGTAACTGTAATTAATTGAAAGAGAAAACAGAGCACACAATCCCACAGAAACAGCCTGGATTTCATATTATTTTTTCTTAAGTTAATGGAGGGGTATCCCAAGAATCAAAATAATAACCTTCAATTCAAAATACCAGATCCAATGTATAATTACAATAAGATGCAATAGAAAAAACTTGTCCCAGTCTCTAATACTGTGAGAGTTTGTCAGTCTTCATCTGATGTATAAATACAGAACCAACAAAATCATATTTTCAATACTGATGCAGCAGTAAGATAAAATTTTATCACACCAAAGCCAGTTTAATAACATTTATTTTGGAGCTGGAGGTACTGATAGAAACATTCAACTTGCCCCTTGGCTCTTAAAGCCTGGAGACACATTTTTTGACTAACGATTAAATTATTCTTATGACATCTCTTGCAACGCTATCTTATTGTTCAAACAAAAATTGAATATGAAACAGATATCTCTTTTTAACTCTACGGTTGTGGCAAATGTTTCGTTACAGCAGATATTTTGTTCCTCTGGGAGAACCTCCCAATTAGTGGTGGCCTTTTGTGAGAATGCTTTTTAAAATCTTTGGCTGAAAACTGAAAAAGTAACCCATAACATCATAGCCTAAATCCTGAGCCTGTACTTACTTCTGCAATTAGATCTGATCTTTTTCCAGTTACTTTTCTAAATCCATTTATGGTGATACAGAAGGTAGTATGACCAATAATGGAAGTTTAAGAAGACTCTAATAGAATAGCTTTAATCTGATCCTCAATAGCATACAATAAAATTCTACCCTTCAGTAAAGAGTTATCAGATCTCAGAAAATAACCTTTACAACACTACTTTCCAGTTCCAAACAAAGTAGATGTAGTTCTGATAAGACTATTATTAGGATTTTCCTTTCTGGGGCATAAATGAATTCAAATTCCTTTTTGAAAACTAAACATTTACTGCTGCATGTACCACAGTGAATGGGGTCTCCTTTCCTACTGCGGACTGGAACTGCTTCAGAGCAACAACTGGCTTCTCTCTCTCTGTGCACAGCCTGTAGCCCAGCCCCTACTGAACTCTAAATAAGTGCATTGACTCACACACTCACTGTGACTTAGCCTGGGTTTGTGGTTTGATAGATTTCCCAAAAGCTTTGTGAATTTAGTCTGAGATTTTTTGCCTGCCTGGCATACGGCTTAACGCACAAGCAAGAGTGTGGGAATACACTTTTTTAAACTACTTCTCCCTCATCAATAGTAAAAAACTCCATCTGTGAAATTTTCTAACAGGCTGGAGTGCAACAGTGGAGCCACAGAAGAAGTCAGTGAGCATGGGCAGTCATGAACTGAGCAATTCTGGGGTCAGTCCTGCAGCTTGCACGGAAACCCTCATCTCCACCTCAGCTTCCTTGATCTTCTGTTGAAGGCCTTATCCCAGAGTGGGCTCTGAGCAGTGTCTGTCAGACCAGCCCATCCAGCAGATGTGCTGCACTCAGCCATGTGTGCATCATTAAGAGGAAGAAGGGACAGCAGTTCCTTCACTTTTGGATTTACTGGAACTTGAACACTAGGGAAATATTCATTTTTTTTGGTTGGTTGGTTGCTTTTTCCATATCTTCTATTTCTTCCTTTTCACACAGGAGAAGAATTTAGTTCCATTCAGACGATTTGACCTTTAAGCTCTGAACAGATCCCTCTCATGAATGACAACAAATACTTTAGCTAATTGCTCTGGAAATAAGAATCGGGAAAACTGGATTTTATTACTCAGTGTCCTGTAAGCTCTGTAAGATTCCTGTCTCAAGGGAAAAACCTAAAAACTAGATTGGATTATGAGAACTGGGGTCTGAGAAACTATCTGGAAAAAGTTTTAACTGAGATTGGATACTGGGGTCCAGTACTGCAATATTGAAATGCTTCTCCTCAAGTGCCATCAGTCCTGAGAAACATCCAAACTCCAACCTGCAGCTGCAACTCTGCATCTATCCAATGTCAATGCAGCTGTAGTAAGACTAGAACAAAAGGTCCCTGTGTTATTGTCAGCTTTAGAGCTCTTTTCCTTCCACACAACTTTCTTTTCATTTGTCCTTAGTTACTGGCCATTTTTAAAGGGCTTTCACTAAAAGCAGTGCAAGTGAGCCCTGAATGGAAGAAAGTCTTAAATCAATGTGAAATGCTCTCAGAAAGAGGTGGTATGTACATATTCTTTCTTCTTTGTGGGTGGCTCCAGAGAATAATGATCCTACTTTTTATACAAAGGCAAAAGGGCAAGACAGGGGGGAAAAACTGACCCAACTGTAAGCATCACTGTAAGCAGCTCAGGGGGAGGAGGGTAATGCAAACACAGCTCCATACGATGGAAGTCACTTTATTGAAAGCAGCTGGCAAGCAGAGAAATAGGATATTTTGGCACCATCAGAAACTTTATCAAGACTTAGCCATGTAAGGTTCCATTGATTGTTATTTATAGCATCAGCTTAGAGGGGGTATGGAAATAATACCAGGAACCTCATTAGTATCAGCATGAGAGCTGTGTCCAATCTTTAGGCCCTAGTGATTGTATTCATTCCATAGCACAGATAGAGCAGGCAGCTAGGGGAAAACCTTCTCAGTGGCTTCCAGCCTTATTATGGAGGAAAAATGTAAAAATGGAGAGCAACTGGAGTGCTGACCAGGCAAAACTTTTCCTGTCTCTTCCAGAGTCCCAAACATGTACTGCCACCCCACCTGCCTTCCTCTCCAGTGGAAAGCAGATTTCTGTTTCCCTCGCAAATGAAACCATTGGAAAGTGAAAAGTTTATAGAGATAAAGATTTAAAAATTTGTTCTTATTTTTTTCAGAAGAGAGTGTATAATAAACTGAAACAATTAAGGAATGACATATGCCACTGGTAGACAGTATCTACTGTGTGGCAAAATCTGCCATGAATTGGTTTTAATTGTAAACCTCTTATCAACTTGAGAACTTGTCAGTCTTGCAGGAACTTTTTTTCTTTAACCAGATTACCTGATAGCAAGCCAAGTCAAAGAGATGGCTGATTGCTTGTTTAAACCAATGTGGCCAATTGTTAATATTGCCTCTATAATACAAATACCACTCTAGGTGTCACAGCTCTGATTTATCCCTGATTTTCAGGCGGTCTGTATGTGCTGCAGTCTCATTTTGAATATTTGCTATACTCCTGTGTTTTGCTTCAAAAAGCCCTTTTTCAGGTCTGAGCAGCTGGTGTGTCCCACTAGCTCTTGTCAAGGGAAAAGCTGAAAGAGGCTTGGCTTTCAAAGGGTTTGAAGGACTGGTATGTATATTTGAGCACTTTGGTACTTAGCCTATTTGCAGACTGTATCATCAGAGAATTGCAGAAAGGGCAGATGGAACTTGAGGAGTCTCAGTTTATATAAAGAGCAGAGCTGCAAAAATGTTACTGAAAAGAAAAATCATGGCTTGAAGTGTAGAATTTTCCCCATGTGCTTACTACTGCTTATTGTCTGCATTTAATAACATATCCAGATTTTTAAAATTCAAACTCATTTTCAATCTAACTTTATTCTACTAGTTTTATATCAGGTAGATCAAGTGGAAAAAGACATACTATATTTTGAAATTCTGTGTTCCTGTGGGAATCTGTTAATTTTCAAACTCTGCAGTTCAGGCTCTAACTGAACAACTGGGATAGAAGTTAACAGTCTGACCCTTTTCAGTATTAAGCCTTAGCTGAAATGGATTTAAAGTTGTTTGGTTTCTTTAAATGAAGTCTATTTTGCATTCTGTATTGTCCTTAATAATTTCATTTACTTATTGATAATAAACCTAGTGATAAAGCACACATGAAATACAGCCATGTCAGCAATTGAATAATCTGAATTAATTTGTCTCTCCAATTTGGCTCAGGCATTCCTAATTCCTTTACCTCTGAATTTTTCTTCTCTGTGAATTAATTACTCAGGAAAACTTATCCTGACAGCCTCACTCATATCTGGACTTCTATTATGTTCAACCAGTGCATCCATCCCATTTTTTTCTCTTGGACTGAATGATATTTTAGTACATTTTCTTGTCTTATGCTTTGGATATTGCAGGAAAATCCAGAATGTCTAGGCCTTGAATATGTTATTTTCAGGTGATGTTTTTATATGCAAATTTGTTTTCTCATTTTGCTAACATCCTGATCTGGTCTACCCTTTGCAACTGTTCCCATCAAATCTTTCTAAGGGCTAATTAGATCTGCTACAACATATGTACATCTGAACTGGTACTTTAAAATTTATTCTTCTTAATTGTTTCCTCTTATTGTTAAAAATCAGATGAGGTAAGATTCTATATTTCCAAACGGTATTTTTTTTCTCATTGCCACTGCAGAGATCCTTCTGCATCATTTATCTCCAACATGACTTCCTCTCCTGGACTTTATTACATTTGCAGACAAACTTGAGGATTACTAGTAGGCACTTTTACTGAGAAATTACCTGCAATGTGCATTTGTCTGTAACTCTGAAAGAATGTCTTTTATTCCCTAGTAGTGTTTTATAGTGTTTCATTTCAGATTGGGCTTCTGCAATCAGAAATTTCCAACCCCAAAAAGACCTTTTAAACTTACTTTCTTGTAAACTGTCAATAGGTGACTGAAGTCATGTAATCTTGCATTTTCTGGGCTGCAACAGTTGAAAGGGGAATCACGCTGTTATTCTCAAATGAGCCATTAAATAATGACAGAGGATGGTGTGGTTTCTGGTGACTGCACTAGAAGTGCAGCAGACAGACGTTAAACATCCTGTGCCTCCCATTTGCATAAACATTGGTTTGGAAATCACTAGGGTCAGTAGTCTTCAAAATACTCAGTAACCACCTGGCTACCACTAGGGATTAAACGTGCAAGGCCAGCTCCAGGGCATGAGTGCCATGTGGGTTCAGAATCGTGCCCAGGTGATGACCAACGCCTGCTGGTCACACAGCACTGGATAAAGGCAGAGGGAGGGGAGCAGAACATCAAAAGGACAAATAACATGGATCAACAGCAGAGTTTTTATGCCCTGCAAGTCATCACTCCTCCTAGTTCCTCAAAAATTTAGATGCATAGAACCATAAAAGAGAGGTCTCTACTTTCCTAGAAGAAAATTATGTTTCCTACATGAATGCTTCTAAAGCCTCATTCACGTATTTAGGATTGTTTAAAGATATTCCCTATGCCTAGTACCTGTACGTAAGTTGGAAAAAGCAGCATTCTCCACTGAGTATGGGAAATGTAGAGCTACCTAAGAAAGACGCCAATGGCTGAGATATGAATATCTCCCTTTGTAACTGTTGTTGGGTACCCATTCAAGTGTGGCCAGGCAGAGAGCAGCATTATGCATTAACTTTAGAGCTCTGAAGTAGGAGTTAGGGATATGAAATAATTTTAAATATTTGTAGAGATTCCCACAGAGATAATGACAACCAAGGAGAGAATTTGATAAAGTAGGAAGTGGGGAAAATGCTATTAGGCAAATTGGAAATCCGGGGTAATGTGGTGAAAAGAAACAGCCTAAAGAATAGAGGAGTGTCTGGCAAATGTTATATAACTGAAATTATTCTGGCCAGCTTTGGGTAGAGAAGAGCCAAAACCCAGAGCAGGGTCTGGTAAGGACCGCCCAGAATGAAGAATTGGAATGGAAAAAACTTGTGAAGCACTTTCCAACTGTCCCAAATTCCTTTGTCAGTAATGTGAAGTGCTCTTTACGAATTGCCTTGGATGGGTTGGAGGTGGTGAGGTAGTGTCTAAGCCTCAGCATGTACCTTGCAGTTTCCGTGCATGCGCAAGCTGAATTGTGGGAGAGGAAAGTTGAATTCCCCAAGATTTCTGCAGAGGGAAAGAAAACATTTGATTTAATTGCTGACTTTTTCCCACTTTGCCTACCAATACTAAGCCATTGTTAGAACACTCAGCTCATTGTCTCCAGAAAAGATGTTACCAGCAGAGCAGCTGTGGTGTTTCAGTGAAGCATCTAAAATTAAATCACATGAAGCCATCTAATTTCTTATTTTCCCATTCCAGTAAAGTCTGTTTTCTGGTTTAAAAACATCTTGAGTGCCCTCAGCTTTTTATGACCTACATTCCATGCGTTAGATAGCCTCGCCCTGCCCCCCCTCACAAGTGACAGACACCCAAGGACAAAATGTCAATAATATTTTCCCAGAAATAGCAATGATGCATGTCTGAGTCAGGGAGAGAGAAACCAATGGGTGTATTAACAATACAAGCATAGAAAGATGAAAATGATGCTAGAGAATCTGACAGATTTTTTTGTGTTCATAGTTTTTCATAAACACTCAGTATATTCAAAAGTGAAGCGATGTTATTTGCCTTTCAAAGTATTGAAGGTGAAATAATTGTTGTTTCACCATTTTAAAGGTATTAGACACCTCTTCTTTTCTCTTTTCTTTTCTTTTCTTTTCTTTTCTTTTCTTTTCTTTTCTTTTCTTTTCTTTTCTTTTCTTTTCTTTTCTTTTCTTTTCTTTTCTTTTCTTTTCTTTTCTTTTCTTTTCTTTTCTTTTCTTTTCTTTTCTTTTCTTTTCTTTTTCCTATAATTCTCTATTGTGCAAAAAGGAAATTGTTTTTAACTTGTATATCCAATGTGTGATGATGCAATTCTAATTTTTTACCTGGCTACTTATTAATGACATTTATGAGCATGACATATATTAGATAAAAATTCTTGAAATATGTCTAAGTAGTGTTATTACTGAAGTTTTGAAGTAGAGATTTGAAGTGCAGAGAGATTTGAAGACAACCCAGAACAACCTAGAACAACCAACAATATAGTAGGTTGAAGCTGGTGACCAAAAATACATAGCCTTCTTAAATGTCCAAGCCTCCTTTTCTTTTTTGTTCCATGTGATTAAGATTTCATACTTAGAAACATGTAACTCTCTTGATAATGTGAGTTTAAAGACTGTGATACAAATGGATTTGGTGGCAGTGGGTAATCTGTTGATTTTTAGAAGAAGAAGCCAGATCATAGAATGAATCGTAGAATGACTTGAGTTGGGAGGGGCCGTAAAGATCATCTATTTTCAACCCCCCTGCCACAGACAGTAATGCCTTTCACTAGACCAGGTTGCTCAGAGCTCTGTTTAAACTGTCCTTGAACACTTCCAGGAATGGCACATCCATAACTTCTCTGGGCAACTTGTTCCAGGGTCTCACCACCCTCACAGTAAAGAATTTCTTTCAAACATCTAAAATTAATCTACTCTCCTGCAGCTTAAAGCCATACTCCCTGGTCCTGTCACTACAAGCTCCTGTAAATAGTCCCTCTCAATCCTCCCTGTGGGCTCCCTTCAGGTTCTGGAAGGCCACAATTAGCTCACCCTGAAGCCTTCTCTTCTCCAGGTTGCATAATGTGTCATGGTTTGACCCTGGCTAAGAGCTGAGATTTCTTCTATAGGCCATGGGGAGCCCATGGTGAGGACGGGTGTCCCCCCTTTTACTGTGGGGTCCCTCCCACGAGAGACAGTTCTCTGTGAACTTCTATGGCATGGGTTTACTCATCCACAGGATGCAGTCCTCCAAGGACAAACTGCTCCAGCATGGAAACAGGGGGCCCCTCTCTCTCCGACCGGGTCTCCCACCTGGACTGCAGTTTCCTCTGACATCCACCCGCTCCAGCGTTGGCACCTCACCCACGGACTGCGGGTTGCTCTGCATCCCCTGTGGACCCCATGGACTGCAGGGGGGACACCCCACCTCCCCATGGGCTCACCACGGCCTGCAGAGGAATCACAGCTCCAATGCCTGGACCACCTCCTCTCCCTCCTTCTCCACTGACCTTGGTGTCGCCATGTTGTTTTCCCTCACAAGTTCTCACATCCTCCTCCTTCTCTAACTAAAGGCAGCTGCATGCACACTTTGTTTTGATTTTTCCTTAAATATGTCATCACAGAAGCGTAACCAACCTTTCTAACTGGCCCAAACAGGGCCAGTGGCATGTCCATCATCTTCAGAGCCATCTGAGATTAGCTCTGCTGGAAATGGTGAAGACATCCAGAAGCTTCTCACAGGAGTGGTCTTTATGGCCCCCTCCCCACTACTAAAATCACAACATATCCCAAATGTCTTAGCATCTCCTCATAGCCAACAGGTTGATAATGGACTTTAGATGGTACAGAGAGAGCAAAGGTCTTTTTCAGAAAGTATTCTGTACTTTTGAGTAGCCTGTAACATCCTATAAAGAAATAAGGTAGGAAAAGGGCAGTCAGTCAGTGATATGTAGTCCTTGTATTATTCTACCAGAAAAATATTCCCCTATGATTTAGGGAATTTGATCATTCAGTGAAAACTGATGGGGTTGAGGGAATCCTAATAGAAATTTCGTTTCTTGTTGTAAGGCATTTGCAACACTTAAGACAATAACTGGGAAATGTCAATATGTGTGATATTATTTGTCTCTGTAATCCCATTCACACTAAGGAGAAGTAAGTATAGATTGAGCTAGTTCTTCGACCTATATTAGCAAATCAGTTGCACAGATTTCATCAGAATATGCTAGGTGGTTTCCGTGGCTGGATGAAAGAGTATTAATTTGGTGCAATGCTCCAGCCAGTGGTTTGCCATGACTCTGTTATATAGAGCCTTTATGTCTCCATCTCTGTATCCAAAAAAAATCAGTGTT
The DNA here is from genome assembly GCA_013400735.1 of Pomatostomus ruficeps. Classification (NCBI taxonomy): domain Eukaryota; kingdom Metazoa; phylum Chordata; class Aves; order Passeriformes; family Timaliidae; genus Pomatostomus; species Pomatostomus ruficeps. The sequence continues at coordinate 83,828 of VYZT01002100.1, forward strand.
TTGATTCTGTAATGTGTTTTGTAAACATTCTGCTTGTCATGCTATAAACCCTTTTTCTATTTTGAGGGTAAGTTTTTGGGCTCTGGATATTTCAAATAGGCCAAGTAAATTGAGATACTAAATTTTCTCACATACACAGACAAGATGATATGAGTGTAGCCCATAGGTTGTTTTCCTAAGAGAATTTTGATGCACCAGCATTTTTAATTCATTGACCCTCTGAGTGCAAAGAATAAATGTGTATGAAAGTACATAGGCTCCCTTTGAAGAGCAAGGGGAAAACTGGACATCTTGGAAAATACATAATACATGGTATTAAGCAAGGAGAAGCTTAATGCTAACCAATAGGAAAAACCAAGAATGGGGTTTTTATGTGTTACGAATACTATCCCTCTCCAGAGTATAGACTCTGGATTCAAGCCTACAGAATGATGTATCCATACATTTTAGAGTTTAGAGGGTCTTCTGTGGCTAGAGATTTACATCTGGTTTTTGAAAGAATAATGCTTCATGCTTTTCTTTAAAAATAGTATTCCTCAAGACAAAAGTGGTTCCCTTGTTTTATGAGTCTTATGCTTTAACTGTTACCAGGGAAGGGGCTGGTCCAGACAGGCACTGAATGAGGGGCATTCAGCCGTGCTGTTCGTGCCAGATACCAGTGCTCTGGCCTCCTGGACTGGGCTGGGGAGAACTGAAGCTCTCCCTCTCCACTAAGACAACAGGAATCCAAGGTCCAACAGCGAACAAAGCCAGAAGCAGCATGCAACTTGTGGCTGGTGTGGAGGAGGGAGTCTTGTGTTTTGGTCCATTCCAGGACAGATAAAATCTGCACTGAAAATTCTTAAAAGAGAATATGGGAGGAAAACATATTACATACACAAGCAGCAGTCTGTCTTCTTCAAGATTAGGACTCTCTTTAAGGTGGACCTCTTTGGGTAAAGCTGCAGTAATGGCTTCTGCCTGTGTCCCAGAGAGGAACAGGCAGGAAGCATCTAACCTGACACATTTGGGCATTGGTACCTTTGTTCTACCAAAGCCCTCTGTTCATTGTCGAAGTTCCTCCCTGGCTGTAGCTGTCAGTGACTTGCCTAAATCTATGCTGTTTAAACCAAGGGCTCAATCCAGATCTCTTCAGTCTGGCCTACAGCCTTACTGCAAAACCACTGCCTCTCAGATATGTAACACTGCTTTAAGATGCAGCCTGAGGACTCCTAAGTTTGTGAACCATTTCCTCCTCTGAAAATTGATCTTAGATTTCCTCCATTTCAAAAAGATGAAAAGACTATTCTAAGAAAATCCTAAACCTGTGGTGCTTGATCAGAATTCTAAAAAATCACCTTTCTGCCGAGCCTTGTAGCAGTAAGCCTTGAAGAGCAAAGACAAAATAGACACTGCTTTAGCTCAAGTAAGTTTCAGCCTTTCCACTGTAAGCAATAGGAAGAGTTTAATTCCATGGAGCTGAGTTTTTGGTGCTTGATGCTGAATGAAAAGGAAAGCTTTGCCGGAACTGGTGTGACACAAAGTGACTGTACAAAGCCAGAGGCCAAGCCAAACAGTGGAAAAAACAGTGACTGACTCTTCCTAACTTCAACTGTAGGTGAAATAGCACCCTAGCTTTTCCCAGCCACAAACAAATCTCTGTGTTGTTTTGGTTTAGTATATAAAATTCAGAAAAAATGGTTTGTAATTTTCTACTTTGTTTTCAGAAATAAAGAACTGAACTATAGGCCATATAAATTCTGGTATCTATAATAAAATTTCTTAGACCAGGAACTAAAATAAGGAAATCCGATGTCATGAAAAAGATAATATACAAGAAACATTTCATATTTTAGGGAATTATATGTGTTGGCACTTGCAGAATCTTTTAAAATGTTACAGGCAAATATAGAGATTAAAATAAGGCACTGAAATCTTAAGAAATGTTTGAGCACAAGCACTTTCCTTCCATTGATATCAAGCAGCATTTTCCACAAGCCTGCTGTATCATCACAGTACCAAATAAATTAATAAAGGCCTGCCTATTTATCATTTTTCTACCGAATAATAGTTTTTAGGCTATGGCGTATTCAAATTCTTTCATTGTGTTTTAGGCCCTGTCCTAGCTGGAGATTACTGGAATTGTGAGTTAGGTGACCAGACTGAGCAAATGCTCTTTGTCAAGTTCAGTGCAATATCAGTCAGATCTGAGCATTTTTCACAAAAACCTTACCAGAATTCAAACTAAATATGGTAGAGATATTTTTAGGTGCTCCATCTAAGGATGATGAAGCCATTGGTACAGTTAAAGCCACCAGAGGAAATCAAATTTCTGGCTTAGAGGGCAGCGTCATCTTAAACCACAGTACTCATTTCTGACCAGGCCTGATTTCCTATTTCTTGTAACAGAAATAGAGGTATTTCATCATATATCATTGCTGAGCACAGCAGGGTGCTGTTGAGCAGTTAAATAATTTATAGCAGAAATAAATTGCCATAATTTATAGAGACCAGCTGTGAAGAAGAAAAATGCATTATAGATCGCCAATGGGTTTCACAGCTACTATCTGGCAATAGCGAAGGATGAGGCTTAGGAAGCTGGCTATTAACTGCAGGCTAAAAAAAGTATGTTATGACTCTCAACTTTTCACTTCATGTCTCACCTTCTCCAACGTGTTCCTATGACTCCATTGATTCTTCTGGGCCTCTTATTCCAAGTAATTCGTCCGAGCCCATTTTCCATCCTCCAGCAAAGATTTAAATCTTTGTTCACTCATTTTCAGTGTCATTGCCTTCACTGATCTGTCTTTGCCCCTGCCCCAGTTCTTAGTAGACCATTTCTCCTCTGTGCTTCCTCCCATCCAAGCCCATGTTTCAGCTTAATTTTTATTGCCTAGTTTCTATACTAAAAAGTCTCTCCCCAAAGAGAGGCAGTCTGGAAGATGCCCTATTTCCAAGTCTGAAAGACCAGTACTACAGGAGATGTGAGAAGATTAAGACTATTCAATGAGGACAGAACTGATGCTGTTTAGCTTTTAAAACAGAAGCTGTTGCTGCTGAGCCCATTTCATCTATGATGTCATAGAAGTTTATCTTATAAAACTTTGCCTAGATTTGGTGGAAAGCAGTGAAAGCATGTTTCATATAAGAAAGCATAATTTTCATTGTGTTTCCAATATGTCTTATAGCATAGGCTTCCAGCTTCTCCAAGAAAATATCTGTGTACTTTTAACATAACAAAAAATATTTAATTTTCTCAGTTTGGTTCTTGAAGAAAGCTGGACAGTTGTGCAATTTTGGCTGATACTTGCCAGTAAAATTCAGCCTAAGGCTATATTTTCTGAGCAACATGTAAAATTGCAGCCCAAACCATTCAGGGCTGGCAAAGCTTTAAGCTGTTAAGTACAGAGCCTTGTAAGTGGAAGTGTCAGTAATGTTTAATAGTAGGCAGTGCTACCAACTCCACCTCTAGATCTTAAATCTACTATTAGTTCTATAAATAAGATCATGCTAAAAGTAATATTAAAACAGTAACAAACTTGTTTTTATCAAACTTGAAGTGTCATGAAAGGCTTTACGGCCTTAAGCTGATATATAAACGTAGGTTCTGATCTCGCAGTATATCCTAAGTGCAGGCAGAAGTCAACACTTTGCAGTTGTGGTGTCAGTATTCCCACAAGAGCGTGTTGGCAGGGCTTCACTACCTTGATCTGCTGCATAAAATTTCTGTGGGAGTTCCTGTGCTCTGCAGTTCATGACCTGAAATCTCTGCTGCCACTGAAGTCAAGTTTCCCTGAGAGAGTATTGAGCAATAACTAGATAAGGACCTCTGTGTGTAGGAACATTTTTACTGTAAGGCTCTCCGTGTAGCCTAGTTTGTCATGTTTTTATGATGAAGGAGAACAGGATCAGGGTGTATGTATGGTGGGGAGCGTAGGCGAGCAGCATAATAATTAATATCTAGCAGACCTAAATTCTTTCTTAGTTGCTGGAAAGCAGCTGTTAAAGGGATCAAAACAGAGAAGAAAGAGCACAGTTGTTTCAGACAAATAGGTGCACTAATGTCTTCCAAAGTTTATGTTGAATTTGTAGTAGGTAAGAAAACGGAGAATGGAATGAAATGTCAGGGTTCAAAATGGGTTTCATTGGCAGAGAAAGCTGATTCTTTCTGTCTCTCTCTTTCTTTAAATATAGAATTCCCAAAGGAAAAAAAAAAAAAAAAAAAAAAAAAAAAAAGNAAAGACATGGAGGAAAGAGAATTAAATGTCTTGAAATGCCCATAATTGTAACCCAGCTCCCATAGGTACCATGACTTCCTCTTTACAAGTCATGATCAGGCAAGATACCTTTCCACCTCTCTGTGCCCCAGGCCCAAAGAAACCTTACAAAGTTGTTCTACCAATTTTAGCTAATCTCCAACCCTCTCAGGAATTCCTAATGTCATCTTCTCTCATGAACATTTTCCCTTTCCACCTTATGTTTGTGTGTAACAATTTTGGTTGCTTTATAAGAATTTATTTTGTCTGCCTCAGGCTCCCATATTGCTTCTGTTATCTTACTGCACAGAAACAGCTGTAAGCACCAGCTACAAGGTCACAGCAGAAGCAACAGTTTATTGGATCAAAGTGTGTCTGATGAGATTTTGAGTTTGAGATGCCCTGGAGGGAGATGGAAACTAGGGGTTAGCAACTGAGACTGTTGCTCTTTACTTCTTGTCAGTGTTGGGGGTTTATTCTGCCGATCAGAGTTACAAAATGAATGAACTCTCCAGCCCCAACCTTTGCTGATAATTATTTTCCTTCCTGAGGGAGTTGTAGACTGTATTTTACATCACCTAAAAGTCTGTAAGTGTGCTTATCCTGTGCAAAAACGCTCACAGAAGGGAAGAAGAAATGAGTACCATTAAATAAAATGTTTTCTAGATAATTTATTATTACTCTTACTTATATTCCTTAATATCTTTAAGAAATTGTGAGAGATTTCTAATTCCATTTGATGGAAATAATTTCTGTTCTTGCATTGCTCTTCAGATGCTCTTTTGTGGGATAATGGGCTGCTTGCCCCCTGCAGAGGAGGTTTTTCCTTATCTAGATTCAGAATTCCTGCCTGTATGAATCAGATTTTCAGTTGCCTCCATTCCTCTTAATCAGTAAAGACAAAGGTGGAAAGAAATTAAGAAGGAATGAATTTTCAGCAATGGAGAAGTTTAACTACCTCTTTGACTGATGATTACAAAGTGAGACTTCTGAGATCAAACATTATTTTAAAAAACTTTTGAAAAAGAGCAGGTTTTAGTCCTTATAACACAATAGAACTGTATTGAACACATCAAGAGTGATCATACTAAACTAATTCCTTATAATGCCAACTTTTGTGAAGGTATTTAGAAGACAAATAAAAATAGAAATTAACTATTTTTCTAATAATGCAGATGAATGAAGTTCATGCTTATGAATTCTTGAAGAAAATTAATAAAGACAATTTCATGCTGGCTCCTTGGCATAATGATAAAACAGAAGGTCTGTACTGCTGCGCTGAAAAGGGATATGACTATTCCTGAAATCCAGAGTCTTCTCTTCAACCTGTCAGACCTATTCTATTTCCCTATTCTTGCAGTGCTGGGAATGCTCGTTCTTAACACTCCTTGGGCTTTGTGTTCTCCTCAAAGTGACATCTCTGGTTAAATGGAGTGGCAGGATTAATACACAATAGGAATTTGGGATATTTGCTGAATCTGGACTTTATAATACCATGGCATGGAATCTCATTTCAGAAATGAATTAAAAAGGAGTAGGATAACTACACTTTCAAGTAGGCTGGCAAGCAGACAGGGGACCATAAATCAAGGTTAATGATAATGGCAATGTTCCAGTTTGGAAGGGAAGATGAACATAAGGAGTATTACAAGAATTGGTGCTAGGCCCAGCTTTACTGAAAGCCATTATTTATTATGTTAATGGAAACTAAAGAACACTGAAGTGAGACCAGTTGCCAAAATCTACAGAAGATGGAGAAGACATCTTGGCTAGCTTCATCTGAGTCTTGCTTGCTGAGACCATTTTAGTTTTCTAAATTTTCTTTGGGAAAAAAAAGAAAGAAGATAAAAATATACTTCAAAAAGTGACAAGGCTAAGAGGAAGGATGTAGTGTCTAGAAGCACCTTTCCACAGAATTAGGAGAAGTCCAGATGAGTATAGTAGTCACATCACTGAAGTACTTTAGGATTAATAAATGCTAAATTTCCATTTGATTTTTTTTTATTTTCCATCAAATATGGAAAAAGGTTAAATTTTGTTCTCCACTGGCTTTTCTTTGGACTGAGATAACATCTGGACAAGTATATTTTGAAATCTTGGTGTCAAAGAAGAAGTTTTAACACAAATTAAGAAGTAAAAACCATATTTTAACATTAATCAGCTTCAGAATCAAGTCTTTTTGTGCTTCATATGTAAAGTTCAGATAGGTATTCCATAATTTAATTACAATAAAGAAATTTATGCTGAATTTGAAGAGTTAACAGTGTTGAATGAGAAATCAACAAGTTAGCTTAACAAAGCACTGAAAGTTAAAAAAAAGAGGGCTTTGCCAAATTATGACTAAGAGGGAGAAGAAAACCTGCTAAAAGTATTTATTAAAGATGAAAACAGCAAAAGGAGTGATAGCCCAAGGGGCATGAGTAAGGAGGATGAACTCAGTGTAACTTTAAGCTGAACGTTAAAATTATTACTTGATACTGAATTTCTTCAGACTCAGAATTTGGTTTTGCCAGAAAGAAGATGGAAGCCCAATAACATCAGAGCTGTGCTTTTGAAATTGTTGGTTTGGTGATTTTTAACTAGTTCTACAAAACAATGAGTGCACACTCTGGAATGTTTTTCTTATGCTACCGAGGTTGTGGGCAAATCAGAAGTGCAGTGAAATATGGATGTGACCCTCTAAAGTCAGAATAAAAGATTTTCTATCAATGGTACTATTAAGTTTTGATCACACCCAAGAAAAAATGAATGAGACAGAAGAAGCAATGAAATCAACACTCTAATTTAGTAGTTGGGTCATTTCCCTGAAAGATGCAAACGGGCTCTTCTGATTTTACTGCATTTAGGAGTTTTGCATCCTATTTCTACAGTATCCATAGTAATTGGACAAGATATTTAAACAGGTCTTATAGCAAGGACTGGAACATGAGTCTGCTCCCATAAAGGAATACTTTAAACTGAAAAAAGAAGGATTATCTCTTGGCCTAGTGAATCTTTTATAACTCAAGGGAAAGCTGGCTGTCTAGAAGGGTGCATGAAGTCATCCTCCAAGAGTTCAGTGTTTACATCCCATTCCTAGGACATGTGTATTTGATATTCCTTAGGCTAAGTAAACAACTGGAAATAGGTGTTTCACAGGCTGCATGAGTGCTCTGCCCTTGCGTTAACAGATGACAAAACAACACTACAACTGCCAAAAGCTTTGCTGGCATTTCTATGAAGAATCTCACTCAGTAGACATGCTGTAAAAACCTGGAATATAGAAGAGAGGTAGGAGAATAGTCATAGTCTTCTGATGTAACTGATGTGCTGGGCTCTTTTGTGTTGTCAGCACTAGAGTTTACGTGGCTGGGGCTGACCGGTGCATAAGTTACTGGTAAAAATGGAGACATTGAAGGGTTACCATTTTACAGTTACACAGCCTGTGTCACACATCTGATTTTACTGGCGATTCTGAAAGACATAATGTGCTGACAGCAGCTTCTTCCTGGGAATTTGCTAGAAAAGAATGGTCACACAGACAATAAAATCTCCAGAGCTGATTTTCAGGGAGCAGGAGTGGAGGACTGGTGTCTCTGCAGGCTGCTTATTTGCACTACATCACCTGTGTTATTAATCCTGAAAACCTTGTCACTGTCTGGAAACTATTTGCTTTGACTGTATTCAGGAGTTCCGGACCCCATTTCTACCTGGCCCGCAGCAATTCCCTACACTGCAGGTAGTCCATTAAACAACACAGAATTCCTGTTTAGGATTTTAAAAAAATAGCCTTTTGCTTTTTGCAGCTCTATTTGGATTTTTATTGACTGACTGTAGTAGACTATTATGTCACTTGCCCTGTAAAAATACACAAACCATGAATGACATCAGCGTAAGAGATAAAAAGGAAAGGCCAAGGTCTGCAAAGGAGCTTAAGGTACTGTAATCCAAAACATAGATCCTTGGATCTTTTCATACCTTTCAAAGAAATGGAATTTCCATCAGTGAACATGTCTAGATGTCTACATTTCTGGTGTTGGAAATATGGAATTCTTTCAAAATCCTGATAGCAGATCAGTATCTAGGTCCTCTCAGGGTTCCTAAGCTCCAGACGTTTTGTCAGTTTTCCTCATGACATCCCTGTCCCCTGGGGAAAGCTCTCAGGACGCGTTCCAATTGTGCCTGGGGAATAGCTGCGAGAAGGAGGAAAAATCTCTAGCCTTTGACAATGCAATGATGAAGACACTCCATGCATGAAAGTTTTTCCAGTGTCTAGTTTGGTCCAGATGTTTTTGCTGAGACTGTTTTGTCATATAGGTCAGTGAAGCCTCTCCAGTCTGTAGCGCCTCTCAGTTTTTAGTGAACACCTTCCACAGAAGAGTAAGTACATGTCTAAGTGCCCACCGGTCTGTAAGGGGAGGATCCAAACCATGGGGTTATTGGTGGACAGACTGACTTAATATAAACCCGACTCCTCTGCCTGCATGAGTGCTGCAATCGTGTGGATGTTTGGCGGTGAGGGAAATCTACATCTTCGCTCTGCAAGAAAACTGCTGGCCTAAGCTGGGACCCCATTCAAGGCAAAAGACATCCTGGGTCCTAAGAGAGGGTGTCAAATGCTGGCATTTTCAGGGATGTGGCAAGCAATCCATAAGACAGTGATGGAATGGAAAGCAGAAGATCTGGTTTAGGTTCTCTAAAATTTGGGAAGTTTCAGATCATGGGACTGAGAAAGAGCCCTTAACCACCAGTACAGGTGCTCTGCTAGGCTGAGTTAAAGCACCCACACAGTATCTTGAGATGCAGAAAAATTGAGTCTCTCAGCAGACACAAGGAGGCTGTGGCTTTTAAGGATCAGGGAAAATGGATGCCTGGGTGAAAACCATCTGGAATTTTGTCAAAAGAGTTTTCTTGTTTCTTAACCACGTATACTATTACCTGTATCATAGGTCAGTCCAAGATGGATGTTTAAAAAGCTCTTGTGCAGGCTTAGATAGCACTTGATAGCTTCAAAATGCTGCAAGCAGCCCTGCGAGTGTCTGCAGGGTGTGTTGAAAGTGAGGTCGAAGAAGTGGGAATTGAAACAGCGTTCTTGGGGTGGGTGGGTCCCTTGTCACCAGCTTTTGGCAAGGTAGGTGCTGTGTCAAGGCTGTGCCTGCCTTCAAGTCTGCATTTTGAGACACCGTGTTCTTGTCTCAGATTTTCAGATATCCCTGATGTTTCATGTCGTTACTAATGGTAAAAAAACATCTCTGTCTTTTATTTCTATTAAAGACCTGCTGTCTAGCTCATACCAGATCCTTGATTTTTTGAACACTTGTTAGTATCTGCCTGGACTACTGCTAAAATAAAAATCCATTTGTTTCTCTTTAAGTAATGCACTCAAATATGGTCTCTGAAAAATACAATTTCCATCTAATGCTTGAACTAGACCTCATGAAATAAGATGCTGAGAAAGATTTACGAGTCGCTGAAGCTCAAGCTAATGTGCTGATAGCTGTGGAATTTCAGATTTTAAATAAAAGTACTCACAGCTGCAGCAGGAATTTCCTAATTTGCCAAAAGCCCTTAGAAAATAACCCTCCAAAAAGGTAAGTAAAGGTTCGGACTGCATATGTACACTTGATTTTTATGTAATTTTAAGTAATCCTTGCAAACAATTAAAAATAATTGTGGTATCATCTTCATTCGCAAAAATACTTCTAAGGGTGGAACAAGCAAGCGAGAGTGAGATGGACCCTTCTGACTGCTCTGCCCCTGGGAATTCTCTTAGATGCACACACCTGATGGCACCTACTCTGCAGAAGAGCTGCTAAAACCTCCAAAGTCCTCTGGGAAGACTCTTACTGACTTACCCTCAACGGAGACTTTCCTTGGCTTCTAAGCACACCATAAGGAGCATCACAGACCAGCTCCTGCCTTGAATAACCATTTGAAAGGTTCAATGCTGTTAAGTGAATGTTTTACTTAGCTAAAGGCTGCAACACCGATTTCATTATTAAAAATAATGGAGGATTTGATGCAATGGAAAGCTGATTTACAAATATGTCACATGCCAAATCCAACTTTCAGGTTTCTTGGTTCACTTAATGTTATTTCAAGATGTCAAATGAGCCATACACTGTGTTGTTTTCTGCAGGAAAGATAGACTGCAATCCACTTTTATATGTTTCATCTTTATAGTAAGTGTTCAGAAGAAGGATAAAAAGCCATTTGAGAAGACGGGCAGTGCTTATAATCATGTAGCTGGGACTGTTTAAGATTGTTATTATTTCTCCAGTGTATACGTGCTGGCATAATGCTGCTTTGGACACAGTTATGAATGTATATTAATAAAAACTTTTTTACCAGTATAATTCCTTCCCTGGCCAAAATCAGCCACACGAGTATAAGCATATGTATATAAGCACAACTATGTTTATACCATTACCAGCTGCAGTTGAAGCCTCTTGTATAGGCAAACCCAAACCCTTCAACTCTTCAGAATACACCAAAATGGCACCAGCCTTAATGTTTAGAGATTTGACCCTCTTTTGTGAACAAATTATAAATCACTTTACTCCTCTGTGTTTGGGGAATAGTCCTTAAGTGAACATGTTTAAGGAGATGCCGTGCTTCCAACTGAGGCTTTGGAAACATTTGATTTTTTTTTTTTTGCGGTGTCTTTCAAAAACCAGTTGTGTCAAGCATGCCAAGTGTTTGATGTTGGTTTTCTGACAGGAGAACTTAGAAACGTATTGTTTAGGCTGATTCTGGATAACACAAACGTTTCCATGCTTTGATGAATCCTTGATGTTGTAGTACTTTAAGGGAAAGATGACAACAATATCAAACTTCTGTCAAGGCACTTCTATTATGTTTCAGTTACATGTACTCAGAAATCCAGCTGCAGTATAATCATAGAATCCTAGAAGAGTTTGGGTTGGAAGGCACCTTAAAGATTATCTAGTTTCAATCCCCCTGTCATGAGATTCTACTAGATCAGGTTATTCAGAGCCCCATCCAGCCTGGTCTTGGACATATCCAGGGACGGGGAGTCCACAACCTCTCTGGGCTACGATTGCCAGTGTCTCACCGCCCCGACAGTGAAGAATTTCTTACTTTTATCCAATCCAATCCAATCCAATCCAATCCAATCCAATCCAATCCAATCCAATCCAATCCAATCCAATCCAATCCAATCCAATCCAACCCAATCCAATCCAATCCACTCTTTCAGTTTAAAGCCATCCCCATTTATCCTGTCACTACAAGCCCTTGTCAAAAGCCCCTCTCCAGCTCTCTTTTATCCCCTTGAGGCAGTGGAAGCTGCTCCCTGGAGCCTCCCCGGACCCTCCTCTTCTCTGAGCTGAATAGCCCCAGCTCTCTCAGACTGTCTTCAGCCCTCTGATCACAATCTGGACGTGGACTGGCTACCTCACACTTGGCTCTTGGTGAGCACCATCCAATGAAAGAGCACTGTAAACCCAGTAGTACTTCTGTACTAATACATGGAGTTCATTTAGGATCAGAAGCAACAGTTTCATGTCCAAATTATTAAAGACACACCGGGAAGATATGAAATACAGAGACATTTCTGAACAATCTGTTGACAGAGCTGGTTGCCACTCCATCCATGGCATTATTCTCAACTCAAATGATCCACTAATGGTTAAGGGAAGTTGACTATGAATGCATTTACTGGGGAAGAAATACACCTTGTAAAGCAGGGGGAATTTTACTCTTAATAGAGAAAAAGATCTTACTTCTCAGAAGTGGACTTAAATTAGATGTAAATCTAATTAACTGGTTTTTAATTTGCTGATCATTGGAGAAGACACAAAGGCAGAGCTTTTCAAGGCCTGACCCAATGTTAATTGAAGTCTGTAGACGCTTCTCTGTTGTTTTTCATGGGCTCATTCTCCAGCCTCTAAGTCTGTATTTGCGATGCCTCAGCTTCCATGATTCATTATATTGCTCAAACTTCACACTCTGAGATGGAATGAATGTGTGATATCAGTTTAAGGAGAATAAAAATCACTAGAGAATGTTCCAAGGACATTTGGGACCACCTAGCATTAAATGAGGTTATGTATTTTCAGTCCATCTCACTGCAGCCAGTCAGTACGTGTCATTCCGAGAAGACACAGCTGAGTTAGGATGATTTTCAGTTCACTGTAGGTTTTTGGGAATTTGCTGCAACAAATGAATACTCAGTGTCTCCTAGGAGAAGGAGCCTACTAGACATCACTGGGTGTGTGAAACAAATATCTTCCAAGGGATCAGCAACATCAGATGCTATTTGAACACTGATAAAAAAAGACACAGGCAGTTCAGAACAGGCAGTAAATTTTATACTTTGCAAAACAAATGTCTTTGCAAGTGCAAATTCAGCATTTAATCAAAGCTTGTGGTCACAAGAAAGTTGTCAGTTTTGTTTTCCCTTGTTCCCTCTTTTTTTCTTGCCAGTTGCTTTTATTTAAATGGTCTTTGATATTTCCTAGAGACTCTTCTCATTTTCTTGCTATTTTTAAGAGATGATGCTGCAAAAGTATTGCTGTGCAAAGCGATCTCCTGCAGTGTCAAGTTTCTCTTTGTTTTCAGTGTTTTAAAAATAGTTTTGTATTTAAATATTCTCTAGCATTGAAGAACTGAGCCATTTTCTTATCGTTTATATTTAATCATATGTATGTGACATAGTGCTGTATAGGACTTCATATTTTATTCATTAATTTAGTTTGAGAGAGTAGCTGTTTGATGTGCAGCTATTTCAAGTCAATTCTACTTTCTAAAATCCTTCTAATCAAATTGGATAACCTCCTGATATAAATATTTAATTTTAAAAATCCTCCACACTTGTGATAATTTTTATTCTGTATTATAACATTCAAACTGTTCTTCCATGCATGAAGAAACTGATCTTACTCTCATATAAACATGAAGACATTAACATTTATCTTCTACCTTCTAGTCAGCTTGTATAAACATGCTTTGGTATAATTAACTAGTTTAATGTTTGGGACTGAATTTGGACATATGACAATGCTGTGTCTGCTCCTGTCTGTAGCTCTTAATAGAGCAGCTAAATTGAGGTAGAAATTGCACACTTCCTAATGAATTTACCAAACTTCGGCCATAGCAAGGAGAGAAGTGTGGCATTGTCTGTCTCTTAGGGGTTGGGGCCCAGCCTCTGGGGACCCTGGCTGTGCAGGCATCACCCTGTTATTTCAGTGCCCTTGTGTCCAGGACAGGGCTGGAGATGACAAGCGTTGGGCTGGCACCACAGAGGGGACTCATGGTGGGTGACACGTGCTACAGCGGGGCCCTGGTGGGTGACACGTGCCCAGTGCCCCAGCCAGGCACCGGCAGTCACTGAGCGCTGGAGTCCTCACACGTGGCCTTTCCTGGCAGCTGCACCAAGGCCACTGGGATCAGCTGCCATCCCCCTCAGTTGCATCATTTGGGTTTGTGTCCTGAGCACAGACACTTCCAAAGGCTCAGCTCAGAGATGACATTTAAAGAATACTTGGAGAGAAAGAAGGTTGAGGCAAAAATGGCCGTTTAGGTCATATCATAAAGATTACAAACTGGGCTAGGAAATGAGAAAAGTGGGGTGATTTTCTCATTTTCTTTTTTTCTTTTCTTTTCCTTAAAAAAAAATTTTGGGGGGATTTTCAATTATTTCTGCAGCCTAAGAGGGCTCCTGGCTGGGCTTTGCCTCATGCCGTTGTGTTGAGGCAAGCATGGATGTGCAAGTGGGAGGCTTTACAGAGAAAATGAGCTACCAGTAAAATTTAGCTGCTTCCAGGATTAACAGCAGCTGAATGAGAGTTTTCCACATCACACTTAAAAAGTGAGATTACTGGTCAATTATAGGTGACTCTTTTGGAGTTAGCCTTTAACCCCTCCGCCTGCCTTTTTCTCTCTATTGAGGATATGTGCCTCCCTCCTCGCACCTCAAAGAAGGGTTTAACATCTATCTTATATTACCTCATCCCTTCCATCTTCCCACCAGTACATGATTGCTCCTGGGAGAAGTACTTAGGAATTTGTGTGGTCCAGCTTTGAAAGACTTTGGACACAAGGAACAGCCTCTTTCCTTATGGCAACGCTTCACATCCTACTTCGTTCAAGTGGTAGAAATTGTATTTCAGTTTAAATTTTCCGTTCTCCTAACTTCGTCCTGTGAGAGCCCATTTAATTACACCTGGTAACTAAGCCAATTCTCATTCAGCCAAATTGGTATTGGCTAAGTCTGACTCTCCCTGAGCCTGGAAAAGCACCATGCACGTGACAGAGTGGTAAAACAAAGACCTTCCCCTAATAGTGTCTGGTGGGTTTGCTGAGACCTGACCCCTCACAACTTGGCACAAGCCTGAGGGAAAGCGAACAGCGTGAGCCCACATCTCCACCATCCACCCAGATTGTCCATCAATTTGATTTCTTTTTCTACAATCTGTTAAACATATTGATTTTTCTATTTAAAATAAAATAAACCTCTCTATTTTTCGGCTCATTGTTATTTACCACAGGTGGGACTGAATCATGTTTCTGCATTTCCTCTCCCTGTTTCCCCTCCTGAATCCAGGCTACAGGCAAATTTGAAATGCTCTGTGGCAGACAGCAGGGCACGTGCAACATACACTGAATATTTTGAAGGGATTCTGGAAAGAAATTTAGAGTTTATTAGAAGATGGAAACACTTTTGTTTCTAATGTGCAATTAGGGAATTGCAAATCTTTCAAGAAAATCCAAATAGTCAGGATAAAAAATTCCAACAGCCTAATATCCCTAGTAACATCCAGGCCTGGCATTTAAATTAAACATCTCTCTCTTTCAAGGTGTGATCCTTTTCACTCTCCCCTCCATGGTCACAATGCAACATTTAATGTCATTTGCACACTTAGAAAATCCACTCCTTCTGCTCTATCAAGGATTCATGTACCCTTTTTCCTACCCTTCCCAAAAGCAGGGAAAGGGTTGCTTAAGATCTGGCACTTGTCTTTGTAAGAGAAGCTGTTTAACAACAGTTGGGCAAGTTTGAATTTTTTCCAGAGCGATTCCTAGTGCAGCAGCTGTGAGGGTCCTGTCAAAACACCAGCCTGAACCATTTACTTGCTGCCCTTTGCCATTCTTTTATCTGTGAGCAAACTAAAAGTAGAGATGAATTATGGGGCTCCAAGTAACTACACTGAGTGCAGCATTTGAGATGATGGTGTGTATTTAACAAGAAATGTTTTATAAATGAAATAGAAATAGCAGGAGCTAAATATAGACTTTTAAATTCATTTGGACTCTGGAGTTGGCAGTTTTGTCTTTGTGGTATTTGTATGATTTCCTTATTTGAACCAACATGAAGTGCTTGTACTTTTTTTTTTTTCAGACTGCAAGCATTTCGGTGATCCAACATTTTTGTTACACATCAGCATGGAATATCTGGCAAGTACAAGTCAAATTTTAAAATCAGATTTTTTCCCCTTAGACAAAGTTCCTGTGAAGACATCAGACTGGGAAGTAGTGAACCCTCAAAGGGTGACAGTCTGGTTGTAGAGATACATGAGTTACTTCCTCCCACGCTGATCCCAAGCCAGAAGTGCTCAGAGACAACCGAGTCTGCTGGGGAGTTTTAATTGCTGCCATGCCAAGCCAGAAAGTCCTCCTGTGTGATTTCCCCCTTGAAAAGCTCCTGCAGAAATCTCTGCACCACACTGTGGATTTTCTCTAAATTCTCCTGGGCCCGTGGGAAGTAGTTTCCTTTCCTGTAGGGCAGATGTTTCCAAGTCAATAAAAAGCAAAAACACGTGGGGTTGTGATTGCCCTTGGATACCTGGCTGTTGTGGGCAGGTATGGCAGAAAAGAAACCAGGGTAATAAAAAGCAAAACACCAAGGTTACTTATCCTTAAATCGCCCAGTAAATGGGTACTAAAACATCCTGAGTAGTCCTCTCACCTAACTGTGGCTGCCTATAAGACAAGAGTCAGGTCTCAGCTAATTGTCCCCCTCTGAGATGGGGGAGAAAGAGATTTCATCTCATCCTGACACAGAAGTAGTACTGCCCGTTGGAAGTGTATCACCCTGATGGATACTGAAAAATCCTGGGTGCCAGTTCAGAGTCAGAGAATTCTATTCCAAGAACAGAAGTACCCAGAAAAACTCAAAGATCAATGCGGGCCAATAAATAACTTGAAAGTGACCCTGAAGAAGATATTTTATACAACTTTTCCTTTCCAAAACAAATTATTTGGCTAAAGGTATCAACACTACTTCAGTTCCATCTCAATAGAAATAAATAAAAAAATATTTGTCATTAAAACCAGCAATTACTGAATAACAGGATATAACTTTCCATCACATCCTATTTCTAGCTCCAGGCCTTCTGAAAATGCAGCAGCATCCCAGTGGCAGAAGTGGCATTGTTGACCAAGCTCTCTGGTGACAGAACTTTCCAACAACAGCAAGTCTCATCTTCACCTCTCCATCAGGTCTGCCAGGGGGTGAGTTCAGAATTAAGTCAGGAGGGGCAAAGACATCACTGCATAATCTTTCAGCCCTTCGAAAAAACAAAGAGCACATACTTGGCAGCACTTTAATTTCTATGGTTACTCGTGAATAACAGCACAGCTGGGGAACTGTTGCTACAACCCACTAGCAGAGATCATTTAAGAGGTCACACTTAAGCAGATCCAGTAAAAAAAGCACTGTTTTTTTCAGAGATAACAAAACTGAGGACTGTAGGTTGTACTCTTTATGTATCAAGTGGACTATCCTGTCAGTCATAAATTTGCCCTCATTGTTTAGAAAGCAATAGGAGGGAGGATGGCTCTTTATTTAAGACACCAACCAGGAGTGATGATTTCTGGACAAAATCTTGACCAGGAACATGATTCACTTGGATTTAGTCAGTCACAGATGTTGATGTCTCCCATGCTAATGCAGGCCAGTGCTTCATGCGGCTTGGAGAGGCTTTCTGGCCAGGGAGACCTGCATCAAGGCTTCACCTTCTACCAAGGGGACAGTAATGCAATTTCCCAGCAAAGTCCAGAAGAAATAATTGAGGAGCCCTGAATCAGAATTATCTGGGAGCTCTGACACAGACTCCATGTACAGCCTGGGTGAAATGGCTGTTTTGTGCTTTCAGTTTTGATCTTTATTTCATTTCTACGTATCAGGCTGGCAGTCATGAAGCCCTGGTAACTTCACTGTGATACAATATATTTTTAATTGATGAAACAGACTTTAAAAGCCTTTTGTCTAAGGAAGCTTATTGCTCTATGTTTCACAGTGCCCTATTCAGGAGGGAAGTGAAGGCAAAATTCACCCGTTTTTTTGTCTGCCATGCACTTACTGTGGTCTCCTCTGAAGCAAATTCATTCCTGTACAGCCAGGGATAAAGACTTCAAGTACTTATTTTACTTTTGCAAATTCAAATTCGGGGAATGGAACTGTTATTTTACATGCTTATGGGTAGAATTTTGAATGACACTACTAAAAATATAAAATAATTACTAAACTTAAACTCACAGAATCAGAAACCATAGAATGGCTTGGTTTGGGAGGGACCCTAAAGATCATCTTGTCCCAAACCCCTGCCATGGGCAGGGATGTCACCCACTAGATCAGGTTTCTGCAATAGTTCAATGAGCCTGTGAATCGACCCACAGAAATTCACTGTTGCGTCAATGCAAACGTTGTGTTTTGACATTTCATCCAATGTAATGCAGGATTAGTATCAGAAAAGACAAATGAAATCCATGTAAGTCCTTTTTCAAGACTCTTCTTTCTCCATACTGTCCCTACACACACTGGAATAAGCACATCATCCCAAATAAAGCCACTGACATCAGTGGAGTTTCACCGGGGACAGATTTGGCTTACTTTTGCTAATTGCATCATTACCCTCAAGCTATGCTAAACAATTCATTAGTGGCAGGGCAGCTGAATTTGTGAAAGTGTGTGTAACCTAACCCTAACCAACAGCACAGTAGAAACTACTCTCAGTAGCTCCTCTGGGCAACCAAGGACACCATGAAATTGAATAAATAAATATAAACAAAGAATGTTTTTCAATTTGCTTCCCATCTGGAGTACTGGCTATGTTTCCAGCTCTTAAGCTGAGGCACCTTTGCACTCTGTTAAACACAATCCTCTTTACCTTTTGCTATCTCTGATGACCCTATTGAATTTAAGAGCATTTCTATAGATTAGAGATTTACCTTTTCAGCACTCCCAAAGAATAAGACAATATGCCATGGGCTGCTAAATTTTTGGAAATTCCTGCTCACATCTTTTTCTTTGTTGTTCCCTAAGGGAAAGTCAAAGAACTATTTTGATTTTTATTTTTTTTTCCTGAATTTTTCTTTCCTGTTTTCACCTACCAGGTAAATTCCCACAAATAATGAGGCATTGCTGGGCATGGCTCCCAGCTGAGTGGGGCTAAGCTGACAGAGCGGTGACTGGGCTGGGGTGACAGGGACAGCCAGCTCTCCCCTGCAGCCCCCGGGGCCACTCCCCATGGTGGTGTCCTCATGCTGCTGCCCTGTCATGGAGGAGAGGAGAGCTCAGTGGCAGACAGGGCTTGCCCTATGCCAGCTGGCCCGAGTGCCTGACAGCCTTTCTGAACCTGCTCAATTTACCAGCAGGGGCTTAACCTCAGTCTGCCGAGGCACCTTTCCCTGGCAGACACACGCTCTGGTCCTTCTTCACTCTTGTCTCTGACACCACTGAAGGAGGAATGGCATTGCTTCATCCCTCTTGTGTTAGACTCTGGATAAACAGGATGCTTCCTACAGAAACAGTTTGACTGATGTGTCTAATATCCAGTGTAGGATTTAATTAAATAAATATCCCCCATCCAAACAATCTTAGTTATTGGCTAAAGTTTCATTTCATGAGACACAAAAAGTTACCTAATCTGAAATGTTATGGTGCTCATCCTCTTTCTCACTTTCTTACTTATGGTCATACTTTTTTTCAACAACAGTGCTTCAGGAGAAGAGGGACCATCACTCCATCACTTCTTTCTCCCCATGGTGGCTGGAAATGGCAGGGGCTGTACATGGATACTCACAGGCTTGTTTCTGGTTCTCACCAGAGCTGTTTGGGTGCAAGTTCAGCAGATCTGGGGACATGTGAAAAAGACCTACAAGTCTGTGCCCTAACAAATATTCCAGTCTGGAAATTAATAACTTTTTACTGTCTGCAGAAAATTTGGTTCATCTCACCCCACCACAGACCTCTGAAAAAGCTGTGATGTAGTGTACCCTGCAAATGCCTGTTTCTGTGCAGTGGTTATAATGGCGTTCTAGATGGTCACCTCAGCTGCACCTTTCAGGAGATCCCTAAGGCCAGGAGAGGCTGGTTCAGACACCAATCCCCTGCTGAATGTAAGTCTAGATGGAGGGCTGCTTAGCTCACCTCTTGATGAAGTATCAGAGATTGTGATTTTCTCACACAGATACTATCTACAGAGCAAACATCTGACATCAAATCTTCTGTTTCTCCTACATGTCTCTCTCCACCCCAAAGTACTCAACACACTTTGGCCAATGTCCAGCTTGCAGACTGAGCCCAAGTTTTCCTTCCAGCCTGTATGACTTGTATTTGAGGAAGACCTATGTGGTCCAGTCCCAGAATCAGCATTTTCAAGTTTTCCAAGAGCTGGGGTTGTGCCCAGAGAAGTACACTGGGGACTGCATTTGTGAATATTCCTGGTAGATGCTGACTAACGTGCACCTGCTGCTCAAACAGGTCCCAGTCAACATTCTGGTTGTGGTCTGGGTTTTCTGTTGTCTCAGAAGTGCTGACTAATCACAGTCTCTCCTGTTATATGCTGGAGCCATCTTCCCCTTTCTCCTGGAACTTCTTCAGACCTTATCACCTCTAATAGCACAGGGTTCCCAGACAAACAAATCGTCCTTCATGAATGACCTCATAAGACAAGCATTTAATTGTTCTCCACCTCTGGTGATCTACAAAAGTTCCATGTAAATAAAGGAGCTGAATCATCTTTTTCACAAATGTTTAACTTGACCCAGTCTATAAAAACAGGGTAAGCATAGAAAAGGATCTTTATAAACATACTGTATATGTCAAATTTTTCCTGCTTAAGCAAAGTGTAGCCAAAAACTAGAGAAGTCTTGACTAGTACTTGGTAGAAAGTTTGTTCCTTCTATCTATCTATCTATCTATCTATCTATCTATCTATCTATCTATCTATCTATCTATCTATCTATCTATCTATCTATCTCACTGTGTTCATGCTTTCTTTATACCTACAAGGCTGATCATGCAATTAAGTTTGATCCCCAAACTTAAAAAGTTCATTAAGACCTAAATTAAGGAGACAGCAGTTTAAAATTTAATTGAGACCATGACCAAGTAGTTTGAAGGCAGGTTCTGCAAAGCCAAGTGCTGTAAATCTCTAGCAAAAATCCCTAATGAACCCTCTGTGGTGTAGCTTTACCACCAAATGTTCTGTCTTCATTTAATTAATGGAGTATATTACAAGTAAAAGTTTATTTGAGTCTTCATTTCTCAACTTCTTTATCTCTATTTCTTTACTTTAACTCTCTAAAGAATAAAATTGCTTGTGCAAAAGAAGCAACTGCACTGGCAGCTTCTCACTTGCTCTGATTCCAGAAAAAAAGACAAAACCAGCCTCTGATGCTTCACCTCCTGCCTGTCCATTCAAACCAGCTGCTACAAGTCCAGCCATTTTAATACTTCTCTCCATTTAATACCTCTTTGTTAATTTTTAAGCTCTCAAACAGTGATTAAGGTGATTAATGAAATGGACAACCCAATATCAGACTAACTTTCCTCTTAAACACAGAAAGTATCCAGTGTGCTGAATATAAACTGGTAGCACTTTCCACTGCAGTAACTGTTGGAGGCCCTGGTCAGAAGCCCTGGTCACAGAGGATGTGGTGCAATTGTGCAGCTGTCCACACTCCCCAGCTTCAGCCAAGGACATTACAGCAGGTTTTGTGCTGGGGGCTTTGTGGAGAACAGAAGGAGCTGGGACCCATGTACCAAGCCTAAAATTCTACTGCTGAGCTGTAGCTTTGCTTCTGACACCGTGGGATGCATCCAGGCCTGGTTTCAACTTGCTTCAATCAGAAGCAAGCGGTGAAGATATTTCCCAGGGAAGTGCAGGTCATACTGAGAAGGGTGCTGGGTGCTGTCCTTGCCTTCTCTGAACCAGCCTCCTCCTTGCTGGCAGCATGGTTATAAAGGCTCAGCCTTACTCACAGAGAGGGCCGTGGGCTCTGCACTCTGCTGGGTGTTCATCGCTATCCTGAATTGGACTCTGTAGCTGCAGAGAGGAACAGGGCTTTGGATGCACCTACCTGCAGGGTGCCTCCTATCGCCAAGGCCTGCACCTCTCCTGTGCACAATATACACACCTGCTTATGCTTGTGCTCTTGCATTTTCCACCCATAGTTATGCCATACAGTTTTGAGTAATGTGAGTTCATTTAGCACTTCAAAAATAAAGTAAAAATTTATATTGGTACGTTTAAAAGGTGCGTTGGACAGTTTAGATTGGGACAGTAAATGGTCGTCCCATTTTAAGCAGATTTCTTGCTATAACTATTTCATGGAAATTAGTTTGATTTGTTGTGAAAAATGGCTAAAAGATTTTAGGGACAATTTAATAATTATGTACAGTCCAAGCAGATAAGTAGAACAGAAACTGAGCTTTTCAAAACTTAAGGAATCATAGCATGCAGCAGTGGTAATTTGACACAGAGCTTACACAATAGATTTCATTTTTTCTTAACAGAACAATAATTGAAAACTGACTTAGCCCCTTAAATAAACCAGTGACATCTGGGAAAATCAGCAGATTGGACCTTTGTGTCTGTTTATAGTAGACTTTGGCAGCCAGATAGTTGATGTAGTCTCTATAGGACTCAGCTATTATATCTTCCAGATGTGCTTGACCTTTATCGTGGATAAAAAAGCATCTTGCCATAGAAATGATCAATTTATATACTCTTAGCCCAAGTCATCAGCTCCTTTAAGATGCTGAAAAAACCTTCTTGTGATGATAATGCTTCCATTGCCATTCAGTAAAGACATCAAACTTATGAGTGCCTAGATTTTTCAAACGTAAGTACATAATTCAGCTCAATGTGCATGTAGAACTTCTAAACTGAGGAAGATCTGTAACAAGGTAAGGGTTGCTCAGTGCTTGCAGGGGGATGTTCAGCAGGTCCTTCCTTGCCTAGCTACTCACAGTGGGTGGAAGGGGAAAGAAAAATGGCAATGGCTTCTTCATGGGTTTATTTATTATTTATTTATGTGTACAGTATGATAGTGTTGTCTTTGGCTCTTTGGGGAAACTATCAAACACAGTGGCCAGGGAAGAGCTACGCTGCAGACAGATAAATACTCACCTACCAGGCAGGGGAGAAGGGCACCTCATACCCTTGGGCTCAAGGGGACAATGGCACACCTGTGGCAATGTAAATTGTCCCACTGACAAAGCCCCAGAGCCAGGAAAGCTAAAAAAGGAGCCTCTGGCTGTAAATGCACTTGAGTCAAAGGAGGATTTTCAGTATGTTAATTTGACTGAAAATTTGTGTCAGAAACTACAGTGGCACTCAGAGTGGCACAAGAACAGAGTGAATGTCAGACATCAGTGTTTGTGAGGAGGAGCATAGGGGACATTGTGGAGCAGAAGAAAACAGGGGAAACAGGTACAGTGCTGTGAGATGAGAGGGGATCTGTGGGAACCCTAGGCATGGTGTGGAGGCACAGAGGAGAGGCTGAGAGCATCAGATTGAAGAGAGGATTTTTTTGGATGGAAAACAAAGCAAGACAAAATGTCAAGTGTCTTGTACTTGCTATCACATACTCAGGCCTCTGGGCTGG
Organism: Pomatostomus ruficeps; assembly: GCA_013400735.1. Lineage (NCBI taxonomy): Eukaryota > Metazoa > Chordata > Aves > Passeriformes > Timaliidae > Pomatostomus > Pomatostomus ruficeps. The sequence continues at coordinate 106,900 of VYZT01002100.1, forward strand.
TAGCTGAAGACCATGGCTACCTGCCTCCCAATGGTTTTGTGGCATCTGTGTACATTGGTTAACACTATGATGACTGAATTTCTTGCTTTTCTGTTTCTTATAGGTCAGACATGAGAACAAAACACAGGTTCAGCACAGGAATGCAGGCTGACACACTAACTCAGAAAGATCTGTGTCCTGGTCAGTGCATCTCAGGCAACCTCAGTGCAGCACTGCAAACCTTCTGTGACTTCCTTACATCATCACTTGACCCAGATTTCTTATTCCCCTGTGACCAGGCAGGCTCATAGGTGTGCTTGTCACCTGCTCTGAGGCAGAGTGCTCCAAACAGGGCCACCTCATGATGTGAGCTTGCATACAGATGCCTCGTGTTGGGAATTTAAAGGGTTGAAGGGGGGTGTGACAGGGTGGATTAAGGATCCAGCAGAAGAAACCTTGCTGAAAGAAAGACCAGAGCCAAGCTGCATGAGCCCGTGGACCACTGACAATGATGGATATGACTCTGCCATCTAGATTGCTGGAGGACAGGAAGATGAGCTTACAGAAAGATAGGTGCATGCAAGTGATGAAGGGAAGAGAGAAAAAAGGGGCTGAACAACATACTCTCATGTCCACATTTCACCTAGATCTAAAACCTTTGAGATCCTCTGACACAACAGTAAGGCAGTTTCAAAGGAGTAGGAGAATTCTGGAACAGAGTTTCTGGAACAGCATATAGCACTGTTTCTGCAGCTGATTTTGTGAGGAACTGTTTGTGGGAAATTAAAAAAGAAACAAACCCACAGTAACTGCGCGAATTGGACCTAATTGAGCACAAATCAAAAATCTTGATTTTCAGCCTTTGTGTCTGTCTTCTGGCTCTTCTACTGAGTCAAAAATGCCAGCTGGCAACAGATGGATGGTGCTTTCTGAGATGTTGTTTCCTGGAGATAGGAATATTTTTAAGAGAGGTGATAGGCAAGGCAGGACTGCTTCATCATACTGAGCTGCTGGTGTAATGTTTTTGGACATTACTTAGTTTTGCAAAGTGGCAGCTCTAAACAGAGCTTTCTTCCTGTGTTTTGCAGAGCTTCCTGAAAAGAACATATTCCATCTATAAATCCCTGTTTCTTTCACTGCTGAGGAAGATGTAATGGTACACATGTCAATTTATCTGTATTTGGGACTTAAGTCATTTCATAGCATCTTTAAATCTTGAGGCAAAACAAGGAAGGCAGGAAAGCAATATGGTAACATATATTTCATCAAAATAAGCAAAATGTTGAAATAGCAAAAAAAAAAAGAAAAAAGGAATTTGACAAGTGGGAGGAGGAAACCGCTGCATCAGTTATTACTTTGCTATGTCAACAATTTAATGCAATCATAAATCTGCTTCTGGTCATGCTGTGTTGTAAATAAAAAGGTTTTTCAGCTACACTCTTGCTCTGCTTTCAGCAGAAGTCCTGCTCTTGGATTGCAGGCTGTCCCTGCAGTTTGGCAGCACATGGTAAGCTGTGTTTGTGGAGTGACATGCAGGTGTCTCAGCCTGAGCCTCTGCAGATGCTCTGCTTGTTTGCACGGCTGGGGATGGGCAGGGGCTGTCAAACCACGGGGCTGAGGAGCTGGGTTCAGGCTGTGCCCTACACTGGAGCTTGGTGCCAGGCTAGACCACAGCTCCTCTGTGCTCCCCTCGTGAGTCTTGCAAAACACTGCTCAGGTTTGACCCATATCTGTGATCTGTGGCAGAATTAACCAGTTTTGCTCAGATACCTCATGACATTTCAAGACAAAGCAAAAAGACATCTCCCAACCTGTAAGTCCAGGTGACTCACCAATGTGGCCTGTCTGGTGCTATGGCCCAGCTAGAGGATGCTTTGATGGAGCTATTGCCCTGGGTCTTCTGCCCACAGTAGAACAGGGCACCAGGTCAGCTAGTGCACACCCTGGTGCTGTGGAGGCAGCTTCCTATGCACAGGGCACTGCCTGCTGCTTCTGCTTTCAGCTTCATGAAACCCTTTGGCTCAGAGACCACTGCTTGCTGTATTCTATTCAGTATTGATTTGGGGTTTTTTTGGTGTGGTTTAATCTCTGAATCACTGGCTGTGCCATAGACACACAGCATAACCTCCATGAGACATGGCAGAGTTTGCACTGGTGCACAAATTCAAGGACTGGTTTTAGACAGAGTTTGCCTTTGAAGGGTGGAAACAGTACAATGAAATCATTTAAAACACATTGCCTCAGTAATCAGAGAGGGTGTATGTGCTGAAATGGAGTTTGCATGAAACCTTCAAGCTTTTCAAACCATTTATAGTTTACATAGCTATATGTTAATCCACAGACAATCTATAGCTCTCAATAGCCTCATAGCAACCACAGATCAACAAATGATTTCCCTAGGCTCTTAGGCATACCATGGCCATTAGGTCCTCTGATTTTTAATTAAGAGGAAATGTCTCTAAACATCTTGAGGAAATTAAAGTGGTAATATCTTCTGTAAGATGCATTTGTTAAAATAACAGCAATTCCCCCATGTGACTCAAAAATATAACTGAAACTTCATTACAAAAATTAGGTTTATCAAATTATTTTTTATATAAACTTAAAATGTAAAGTATGCTCATAGTCCTGCTGTAATTCTTGAATGTAATAAGAGAACTCCCTCTCCCACATTTTATAGTGTAACTCTTGATATAATGATCTCATTAACTTTTATTATGATTCTAATTAATATACCATATTATAAAGAGCTCCTTATTATCTCTTTGCCATTCATAACGCTTTCATAAGGAGATGATTACTGTGATAATGTTCTGACTCTGTTAAAAAAATATACATGCTAACCTAGTTTTAGAAATTAATTTCTGGCTGAATTCTGGCAGCGAGAAGTAGCAACCAGAAAGAGAATTATTTGAATAAGCTTGCTTAAAAATTGTTTATTTTTGCTTCTGAACATACATGCGTGGGTTGAGTTTTGTAAATAAGTGTGTGTCTGTGTGTGTATGAAATCTGTATATGGAAATGTTGCAACATGATGCAGTGAACCACTGGATTTTAGAAGTTTTTAGAAAATAATATTATTCCAGGTGTTGCCTAGATACATATGGAAGCAAAAAATAACTGAACAAAAATTTTAACAGATGTAATTACTTAAAGCAGTGGTTTAAGGAGAGACTTCCAGTGTGGACAAAAGCTCACCATCAGCCAGTCTATTTCTTATGTCCAAACTATTGCTAAACTTTAAAACTCCTTTGAGTTCTCTGTAAAAACTTTTGACTTCCCTCTCAAAGAATAAAACATACTTGTAGAAGTATGTACCCTTTACTTCCTTTTCTTTGTCCTCAGAAAATGCACCTCTGTCCTTATCATTTCCATGCCAAATACAGGACACTATTTGCACTTGCTCTTAGCACAGGACTTGGCACTGTCCCTTGCTTTCTTTGTCTCATCACTGACTTCATTCCTGCATTAATTGTGAACGCTTGGTCTTCACTCTCAGGACTCATCATAGTGCAATCCTAATTTTGAAGTCTTTTATTCACTGATAGGATATTTACTCCAGTCTCCATGATGCCATTCTGTAGGCTGAGTACTGACTACCATTTTTTGTGTAAGCTTCTTGTCCAAATTAGGAAGGTCTCAGAAAATTTTGGCTAAAAATGGCAAATGGAGCATTGAGACTGCTGCACATAGTGCTAGACAGTACTGACATTGATTTCTTCAAAGTGCATAATTTCTTGTCTTCTCTTTAAACTCCAGTGTTTAGGAGATCTGTCTGTGAGAGTACATTTGTGCACGCCACTTAGGATGGTGGGACCCTGGGCTGTGATTTTCTCTCTCATGCATTACAAGCCCTCCCCCACTTTCCACCAAGGATCTACAAAAACATGTGATGAAAAAATACTAGATTTCTAAAACAATGTCTATGCCTGCCTGTTCCAGTATGTTAATTAGAATTTAACCTTGGGTTTGTATTTAAGAACATGTGAGATTTCAGGACTAACACAGTTACTGTTAATCTTGTCTTGAAGAACAGAATTTGACCAGGTGACATTTGAGTAACCTCAGCTCCTGTGATGTGGGAACATCTATGAATGAGTCTGTACAGGAAATCGTCGTTGTTGGTTGCATGCCTGAATGGGAATTTGAATACACATGAGAGAGTCACTCTGCTAGTTCAGAGGTGAAATGACGGTTCTGAGAAGTGGTGAGACACACCTCACTACTAACAGTGATGCCACAATATTCCTCCCCACTAAAACAAGCTGTAATCAATCGTGTTGCAGATTGAACTTCTAAGGAATGTGCCTTTCTGTAGAAGGTTTTTGCTTTCTACCCAATTAAAGCAAAATACAGCATGAGCCTTTTGACTCCGAGCTTTCTCAAGTCAAAATGAAAAAAGAAAATCAAGTTTTTTTTCTTTAAACATCTAAAATCCTGTCTTGTGAGATTAGTGGGTGAATCAAGTTTTGAATAATATTATTATGGGAGAAGTCAAGCAAACAGAAGGATGACTCAAACAGTTTACTGCCAGGACTATTTCTTAACACAGAGGAAAATCATATCTGGTTGCATATGGAATCCTCCCACAATGAACAGGGAGCCTGGCAACAGAAATAAAACCACAAACGCTCCAACTTTTGCTGTTGAAATGTCCTCACAGCTGAAGTATAATGAAAAGACACCAAAAATTTGGACACTGAGGAGGAGAAACCATAACATAGCTAAGAAATTCCATGTCTATTGCCTTCCTTATTGTCAAAACAGACAATCTGGTCATTAGAAAGGTAATATTTTCTTTAATTCTCTCTCCCCATCAAGAGAACCTAAATGAAACCCAAAACAAAAAGTGAGCCAAAATCTTAGAGGGAAAATCACTGCACAGGCTCTCACCGTAACCACGATGGGCTGCGCAGAACGAGTTCCTTCTGCTCCAGCAGAGTACAGCAGGACAGCCCTGCACCCCCTCCGAGGGGTCACCTGGTGTCTGCTACAGGGCACCCAGGAACAGAGCCCAGCAGGGAGAGCAAAGAGTGGCTCTGGTTGGATCTGTGCCCATGGGCTGTGCCTTGGAGGAACAACACTGAGTGCAAACGATGGCTGTGAAAAAAATGCATGGTTTTCATCTGCCGTGGAGCATAATTCAGCCATGCAAATATTTATGTATTGAGCAAAGAACTAGGCTGCTGCTTGCTGAGTGTCTGAGGCACTTGTGTGTTTGTCCCACTGCCCCACAGTTCTGGCTGTAGAACTCACCCACAGATTTAGGACTGGAACAGGATATGCAGTTCTGCAGAGGTGGAAGACATCCCTTTAATAAGAATTGGTAAAGAGATCAAAACAAGCACTGAAACCCAATTCCATCCTATATGTGTCAAAAATAAATTTACAACTGGGAATACTCCCCAGGAGACATGTTTTTCCTGGCTTCTCCCTCACACCAATGAAACACAGCCAGTGCTCAGTTCTGGACTTTACAAACACTCATCATTGATAAACTAGATGGAAAAAGCCAAGTGTTTGTGTGGGCTTAGAAATAATCGTTATTTAATGACACTCAGACAAGTATGTTTTTGGAGGGCAGCTCATATGGCACCAGCTGTTCTGATTTAAAGGATCTTAGTACAGCATGTAAGAAAACCATAGATCATGGTTTGGTCATCCCAAATAATGTGTATATGCACAAACCTTCCTTCAAAGTAAACCATATCCTTAAATCTCTCCCCAGTGATCAGACACAAATTATATTTGTTTTGACGTACTACATTTTGCTTCACTTTGGAGAAGCCTATAATACTGCAATTGCTTCATATTTTAAGCTCCTCTTTGACGTGCTAAACATTGAGTTTGTTCAGTTTCCTGTTGTACCATACTTTTCTCTGGCTTTGAATTCGATATTTTTGCTCCTTTCTGCTAGTTTGTGCCATGTAAGGAATGCAGGAGTTTCGCATATGGTTTCTGCAAGCACAGATGAATACTCATCCACAATACAGCATCCATTTTCCAGGCAGGCTGGCATTTGGATGTGGCTTTTTTAACAGCAGGACTGGACAAGAATCAATTCTCTGATTATATTAAGGTTACAATGATCTCGCATTTTCTTAGTCTTCCTCTGACACTCCTGTAACATTTAGAAAAATTTCAATTCTCTTCCGAATACATCAGTTGAGGTCATTGTTAATAAGAGCAATCAGCCATTGTGGAGAGAAAAGCACTCACCTTCTCTCAGCTCTGTCTGACCTAGGATGACAAAATGTCTCTTCACCCCTACATTTTTGAACAAGATGTTGCATATTTGGGTCAGCAAAACCAGTCTGGTTTAAACTTATTAAGCATTTCAGATTATGTCTGTTCTCACTTAATTTACCAGTCCACCAATTTTGCACATTTTAATAACAGAGATTTTAAAATTATTTCCAGCTCCCTGAGGAAAATAATAAGCAGTGGCAGGTCTAGGATTATCCTTAACAACATCCCTAAAGCCCACAGAATGATTTCCCCACTGATTGCTTCCTAAGATCCTGCCAGTCATGAAGCTCCTAAACCAGTTCAAGTGTGTTTGCTGATAGATAGAATGCTGATTTTTTATCTCAGTGTCATATGACACTAACTATGGTGTGTTGGAGGTAAATGTCTCTGTTGCATATCACATATATGTAAAAACCAGAGTTTGAGAACACCTGAGATGAAATCAGGTTTGTCTGAAAAATTATATTTTCTGTAAAATTTCTGATTGATATTTTTGGTATTACTATATGGTAATTTTTTTATTAGCTGAATCCCTCATCAGGTTTTTCATTAGTTTGTTTGTCATAGAATCAAGTTCACGACTCTTCTTCCTTTTAAAATATTGGTAGAACAGCAAACTCTAATCTGGTGAAATTTCTTTGATGCTCTTAAATATAAGAGAAATGAGTATGCTTAGGCCAGTCAAGTCTTCCTAGCAAAGCCTTCACCATCTTTTGTTATATGGATCTGCTGAATTTAGTGTTTACCATAATATGTGTGGCTTAACAGCTTCCTGGGTTATTGAGGGATTGAAAAGTATTTCATCACGTCCCAGTGATAAGAGCAGGTAAATACAGTGCAGAACCACTTGTGGAATAATCCTGCCTCTTATAATTTAAAGATATCCTTTGCTTAAAAGGAGGAATAACAATGGATATTTTATAATTTGGCAAAAATGAGTATTTAGCAAAGCTCTGAGCAGAGATGACAAGTGAAACGAGTTGGGAAGGGCACTTTGCAGGAGGATGGAAGAGCATGGGCAGGTGAAGGTAGCTAATGCCCAGTGATGCTGGGTCTTTGGAGACTGCTGCAAATCTCAGCAGACGCTGAATACTAAAGCTGACCAAATAAAAACTGTAAAAAAAGTGTAAAATGTCTTCAGGAAATACACTGATAATTCTTCTAGCTGCACACTTACTAGTCTATGACAAACACAGTGAAAGAATTCCTGATGGAACTTGAATTTATTCAAGAGAGATTCATGATGTGCTGTGGTG
>VYZT01002100.1:114487-137529 GCA_013400735.1 Pomatostomus ruficeps
GGCACGGGGGGGTTACAGTGACATAAATACAGACATGGGGGGGCGGGGAGGGTACAACATCCAATAGGGGAGCACTGCAGGGTTTGAATTTGGCGGGCTTTGTGTAGGATTACACAATACAGAGCCCTCCAGGGGGTGGAGAAGGGAGGGGACATAGCAGAGCCTGGCCATGAAAGAGACCAAAACTGGCCAGAGCACACCGCAACAATGTGGGAATGCCAACCAAATGCAAGCAGGCCGAAAACTTTTGAAAAAAAAACAAAGCAAGGTAGTCTGCAGAACTGTTGTTCTCAGCATTTACCTCTCTTTGCCTTGAAAGCAACTGATGTGAAATGCCCTGCTTGTGTTTTATTAACCTGTGAGATGGTTTGCTTGGAGAAGAACGAAGCTTTCTGCCTCTGTTGCCACTGCCAGTGCAGCGGGCAGCCCGCTGTGATGCAGCTGACCTGCACTTGGCTGGGCCGTGAGGCTCAGATTATACCATCACATGGATGTCTCATGCAGCGAGCTCCCTTTGCCTATGGTGCTCCTTGAGCCACTGAACCAAGTTAAAATGATCTTACTCTGCTCTCAGTCTAATGAGAATTGGGGATAACAAAGCACTGAGGCCTGTGGAGGTACGGTGCTACCAGAGGACACACAGGCCTCTGCCATGTCCATAGGGCTGGAACTGAGACAGAGACTGGTCATGCTGGGATGAAATCACCACTTGTGTTTGAAAACACATTAAGTCAGTAAAGAAAATATACGAACAAAGGTAAACAGAAGAGGAACTTGCAGCCCTGCAGAATGCATGATAAATGATTTATTACAGTGGGAAAGAGGCTTTCAGACAGAAACATCAGCATGTGACTCTACTTATTCCTGCAGAAAACAAGCACCTCTGGGAAACCTGCATCTGCAGAACTGCAGCTGTAAAGGGTGGCAGGGCTTTCACCTGACCCACAAAGCATTTCTCCTGAAACTATCACTCCTAAAATTTGATGGGAAATATTCATGCATTTATCTTGCCACTTCCGCAAGGGAGGTGTGTGTATTCAGTGTTCTAATGCACATAAACAATTTCATTCTTTGTATTAGAACCTTTTTGCTTTGAGTCAGATCAGCAGAAGTATCTTACCATAGAAGAAATAACCTGGTTTGAAATACGCTGGGCAGGCAGGTGGTTTGACAGTCACAAAGCAGAAAACTGCCACTCTCCAGGAGAGAGCAAGGCACAGGGCACTGGGGAAGCAGGGTCTTAGGGCTCTTTCAGGCCTACTTGTATTCAACTTTCTGGTGCCTTCACATGGCAGCTTAAAAGGACAGATTCCTGTAGCCAAATTGTTTTGGACTGAAGCTATTTGACTGACTTTGACCCAGCTCCCCAACCAAGATAAAATGACACATCCAACTTTATTTGGCATTTGAAGTGGGAGGGAAATGACTTCTCTGTTCTGCCAGAGGCCTCTTTTATTTAATGTTCTACAAAGAGGAAGAAACTGCATATAATAATGACATCTTGTGGTAGTTGTTGAATTATTGCCCTATGATTTAGTAGATAATTGGATGTCAAATTTCATGACATGTCTCTCTTTCCATGCTGCAGCTCCACACACTCAAACTTACAAATTCTCCTGCTCTGAGAAGCTAGATATAGAAGATCTCTGGAACCTTTGGCTGTTGATTTCAGAGGAAAAGGATGTTTTGCTCATTTGATTACACAAATCTGGCTAAAAATACAGGTCAGAAATTCATAGTCATACCTGATTAAAGAACTTGATTGCAGTTATCCAGGTATTCATACAGAAAATACAAGTTTCAATAATGTTGAATGCAGGCCCATAGAATGAGCCTGTCTTTGCTGTACCACGGCTTTGTACTGTGTGTGAGAGTAAAGAGTGCCAGCCTTTGCTGCAGCTTGTAAAGCCTGACAGCTGCTGAACACCTGCACTGAGCATGCAAACAGCCCTGGTGAGAAGCCACCAGCACCTCGTGGCTGGGGGTGCAGGATTTTTTAAAGAATAAATCCTCAAGGCCTCACAGTACCTCATAGTGCTTCTACTTATTTCAGCTTTAGTGCTCAGGTCTGTAACTCCTGCTATTAACAAGAGGTATCCAAGGGTCCCATGGAGCTCTAACCTTACTGCAGGCTGTGTGACATTGTGACGTTTCATATTGAGGGTCTATGGTCGTGCTATTTAACTGAGTATCCCATTTTGCCTGCCCATAATCATGTCCTTCCTGGTGGAGCCTCTGCAGTGCTTGCTGTAGTTGAAGTTAGAAGCTTCTCAGAACAAACAGCACTCTATACTGCCAGTTCGTACAGTCCTTATCAGCAGAGACGGGCTCAGCTTTTATCAGGGAGTTTGGCTCTTGCCAGAATAGTCATAATAAACAAGATTAGCAGAACAACTTAGGGATGTGTTTTTACAGGGTGTCTGTTTATCCCCTCCCATGTTTGGTGAGTATCCTTGTGGTTCACCAGGTCTTCAGTTCTGTGCTACTGTGACACAGTTTTGCTGTGGTTTTATTGGAATGAAGGTGGCGTAAGCCATATGCCAAACACATTTGTGTTTTCTTCTGGGCTACCAAGTTCTCATACATGGACTTACAGTTTATACACAGGATTTACACACAGCTGTTTCCCAGCTGTGAGGAAGGAGGCAAGAAGACTGTGCCACTTATGAAGAGCTTAGAGGTGATAGTGAAATCACACACATGTATGACAGTGAAATAATGCTGCTGATCAGCATTGATAGTGCAGAATGCAGAGTGACAGATCAATGCTATTACATTTAATGGAGCATTTAATGGAGCATTTAATGGCATCTCTTCCCCATTTGCCTTTTCCACTGCTAGAGTTCCTGGTGTTCACATTGGATATTGGGTTCAATGAGCTCTGCCTGTTTTCTTCAGACCTGCAAAAATCCGGGCAGGAGATGTTTGTTGGATTTTCTAAATCATGAGACCCCATGATTCTATAATAACTAATGATAGGTGTTTAGCTGTATTGATCTATTTTCTTTCCATAGGATGATGCCACCTATTGGACTTTATTAAAAGAGGCAAAACAGTTGAAAGAAAATAAGTACTTTATACTGGGTTGGTTTATTTTTAGCAAAGAAGTGTTAATTATGAAGTGTTAAAAGTGTTTTTCTTGCTATTGAACTTTCCTACGGTTCAATAGCAAGAAAAAGAGCTCCTATTGGAAAATCCTAAATTATGGTACCTCATTAGAAAAGAAGAAAGAATAGAGGCAGAAAAACCACAGGCAACACTATCTCTGGTGAAGAAAAAGAAATTCAGGAAAATAAATACAGGTGTACTTTAACGAGATAACTTTTATCCATTTTTCCAATGGGACTACAGACAACAGTCACAGAATTTCAGGCTTTTTGTCTGTTTGGTTTGTTGTTTTTTTTTTTTTTTTTTTAACAGAAGTGTGTTGAGGGTGATCATTTTTAATTGACCTTGAAGTTCTGGTAAAATTATTAATATTTAAGACCGCTCTTGGTCTGGCTAAGAAGTTATCTTTACTAAAAGAACATTCCTTTCAGCTAAAAGCTGACAGTGCAGTTGCTTCCAACTTCCCACTTCTGAGCTAAGACAACACAGGGTGTGCCACTAATCAGAGCCATCTTTTCACATTGCCATGTCACTTGCAGTTTGGGTCCTTGGAACTGTGGCAGTCAGCAAGATCCCTAAGGGATCCCGTGCCTCCAGGGATGGGACCTGCTTTGTTAACATTGCAATGATTGCCTCTCCTTGCCTCTTCCTTCCTTTTTTTTTTTTGAAAGGCAATATACGGTGTTTCTCTGCAGCCTGAGAACAGGGGAGCAGAGGGAAAGATGCTCCCCACATGTTCTCTCACTATAATCATAGTTAATACAGGTTTTGTTCAGCTTGTCCTAAATTATTTTTTGCTTTCATCCACTTATTCATAATCCCTGGTGGCAAATGTTTTTTTAATTATTTACCTTCTGTAATATGAAAGCAATGACAAGAGACTGATTGGAAATTTTTTAATATAAACTTTGCAAAGCAGCAATTATAATGAATCTTCATTTTTTAAAATTTAATTGAGTAAATATGTATAGTGTGCAGACGTGTTGCTCTTGCTCTTGTCATGATTATGTTAACAGTCCCTGAGATCAAGTTGGACTTGATTTCAAAGTTATTTTAAAACCTGGCACCTCTCAATGAAAATCTCTTCCATTTTCAGTGTTTGACATATGGTCTCATTTCCTCCTGATGTTTGAAATGAGGTATGCATCTTGGGCCCATCCAGACTCTTGCAAGTTGTTTGGTTTACAATCTTGACCTCAGGCTGCCTATAACAGGTTTATTAACACAAAATTCTGCCCACCATGAAGGTCTGTTCAGAGCTTTATTGCCTTGAAGGATCTCTCCCCACATATTTTTATATAACTGCAAAATAATAATAAAAAAGGATTAATGCATAATAATAACTGCATAATGAAAACTTCTGCAAGATAAGTTATTTAAGTTATTGGTTGAAATGCGATTTTGATTGAATTTTTAGATAACAAATATGAATAATTATGCACAGGCAAGAATAAACAGAACAATAAAGCACAAAATTTCAACGTACTGTAAACATCAGATTTCTGTGTAAATCATTTAGACCATCCTTGGCATAAGACCAGGAAACCAGTAACCTTTATTATTTCTTGTTTTCAACTGGACAGGAGTTGTATTATCAAAGGTAGAAATTTGGAAACCAGATTACATTAAGCTAGTCTTTGTTCTGCCCAAACCTGAGGACTGTGTTCGAAAGCACTCATGGATGGCTGTTACCTTTGTTTCAACACATTTCTGGAAAGGAGCAGAACTTCTCTCCCAGATGTGAACTGCTTGATTTGAACATAAGAAATTCTTCTCTCATAAGCAGGTGGTTAATTTGTCATTTTACCAATTTGCAATTTTTTTGTGGAAGAGTTAAAAAGTAGAAATGTAGCAATATTTGTCAATTCATAATTAACAAAAGCTTAAAACTTGAAATAACTTTATAGAAAAATCAGGAAAGAAAGAGCATATTTTCAGTAGTAAGACGGAGTACAGTATAACAAAATATTAATGTATTATAAAAGCAGTCAGTGAGGTAAAGTGAAAAGCCTTTTTTCTTCATCAAAAGATGCTGTGGCCCTATATATCTGTGACACTTCAATAAATATTCAAATATACTTAATATTAAGTATTTTACCTTGATTACACCGGCTAATGTTAACTATTTATTCAATTCTAATTTTGATTAAATATTTTCTAACAATTTTCAATTAATCCTGAGTTAATGTGGCAATACTGTCACAGGCTGAGATTGTAAAAACTTTTTATGGAAAAATTATGTCCACACCATCAAAGTTTCTTTTAAAGAGAATCTGAATTCTTCTTTAGGGCTTAAAACTGCCTATAAAAATATCCGAAACTTTTCCTCAGCTCCAACTATGATCTGTGGCTTACGGTGCAAGGCACTCCACTGCAGCACAACACAACTTATCCTGAATTAAGTTCACCTTTTTGTTATACCTGGATAATCTATTCTTTACCATACAGTAATTTTTACTAAAATGTTTGCATTGTTTCTTAGAAGTTGCAAAGATAGCAATGAATAGAGGATTAAACATAGACAGCCAGGAGACAAGGATCTTTATTAAGTATTTTCTTTGAGTGAGAGATTGGCAGCCGTTTTTCAAATTTCACTTGAGAATATTTACACTAGTTGAAACCCACAGACTTAGGGGCAGTTCAGAAAACCTTCCTGAATTCTATAGAACATGGGTTGAATAGCACTGATTGAAATTATTTTCTCAATGATTCAATAAATTTTTAAAAAATTAAGTACATGAAGAGTTTAGATTCCTACATGCATTTCTCACATTTTATACTCCTAATATTAGTATCTAATATTAATAAGTCTCCGTGACTTCTGCATTTGCAAGAGCTGAGAGCTACCCAATGAGGAGCCAGCCAAATCCATCACAGGGCAGCTCTATCAGCTGCTGATAAGAAATCTTCAGGTGACTGCTAGAATGGGGATACTATTCTAGAAATGGGTCACTGTGTGCTTGTACCGTATTTTATATTTCTGCCTATAGCATCTGCTCACAGCTCTGCTAGAGCAGGAAAATATGTTGAACCGGACTTTTGGCCAACACAGATACTCTTAACATTCCTACAAACTACATTCCTTTTCTGAAGAGTTACCTTTGGAGCTTCTCTCCCATGACCTCTTGCATTAATTTAATCCTCAAAAACCTATGGAAGTGGAAACAAAGTTTCCAGTGATGATTACAGCCTCTAGGAGATGGCTGGATAGGTAGAGCTGCCATTCCCTGCTTCATTTGTAAGGAGTGTGTTAACAAAGTAATCCTTGTGTTAGGTCAGCTTAGAAACATCTGTTCTGCCTTCTGTATTGCTGGATCACCATGGGAACAACGGGCAACTTTAGACAAGAAGTCTCAGGGAATACTTAAAACCACGGAGTCCGTCTGATGCAGCATTCCTGTCAAACATCCTGGCAGGGTGCCCAGGCTCCAGGGATTGTCCACAGTGTCCATCCACACCAACCCAAACTACTGTACTGTGACACTGGTCTGCAGAACAGTTACCCACAGTAACTGTTGGGCCCTGATGAGTCGGTTTGACCAGTAAACAAGGATTTTGGTTTGCTGAGACTTTGGACTAAAATACAGATCTTGAAATATGTCAAAAAAAGGCAGGGAGGGACCAGGAGCTGTGGTAGCCAACTCCATGGTGTACCCACATCCTGAGTCCTGCTTATAGCTCGGGTTATGCCACTCCAGAAAGGATATGGCAGAAGCAGAAAATACACAGAGAAGGAAAACAAGGTCTGTCAGAGGAATGAAAAAGCTCCCACAGATAGTAAATAGATATGGACAGGGACTAGGAAGTATTTTCTCACAATGCTCATAATTAAATTGTAGGAACGATGGTATGATCTAAGCCAAATGACAGCTGAATCTGAAAATGGATGCAAAAAATGGAGAACAGACACATGTGTGGCTACTAAACAGAATGATACAAACAGAACCTATGGCATGAGACATCAGGGAAAGAACACCTTGCTATTTCACCTATTTCACGGTGTTCTCTGTGGCCATCCTTCTCTGTCAGTCACAGAGTATTCTGTGAACTGAATCCAGTACGGCCATTCTCGTGCTCTTAACTCTTGCTTTGTGTAACTACACCAAAAAATTTCTCTCAGCCCTTTTTTAGTTCAGTGCACAGATGCCTACAACAGCAAACTAGAGCAATAATGTACAAGCTTCCCATCGAAGCTTAACTCCAGTAAATGCAAAAATTCATTTTCTGCTGAAAACAATTCAACTCTGGTAGTATTTTCCACTGAAAGTGTCTTCCTTTTCTTTAGTACTTGTAAAGTGTCTTGAACATGTTAAGGCTAATTACAGGCAATAATCTTCATGATTAAACTTACAAATTTTACAATGGGTTTTCTTACCTCTCCACTTGCTTTACCAATGGAAGAATTGAGAATGAAATCGGGAGGAGCAAGGACATCAACCAGGGCAACTGCATCATCTTTCAACTGTTTAAACCAAAAGACATATATTTGACAACTTCTGTACAGAGCAGCATAAAAGTTATCTTCATAAAGTACCAGCTTTGATAATTTAAGAGAAATCCACAATAAGTAGCCTAGTTTTGATTTTTTCCACTCCCAGGGTAACTGCCAAAAGAGATTGTATTTTAAATGTTTTCCTCCTTTACCTGGGGGGTTTGAACTACAACCTGTTTGCACAAATAAACACATATATTTCTAGGCTTTAAAAATATAATTACCAAATTCTTCTTTGAAATTTTGCTGACCTGCAAAGAATATGTTGCAGTTTGGAAAGCTTTTGTGCGAAGAAAAAAAAAAAAATCACAAACTAACTCAATAATTAAATTAAAAAAACTGGATTGAAATATTTCATTGGTTTTGCAATGAAAATTGCAAGGCCACAAATCCTATGGTGCTATTTTGTAGGACATACTGTTTTTCATTTATTGGTAAATAAATTAAGACTAGATTCAGGGTCAACAAATTGCTAAACTTTACAGAAAATTATTCAGAAAATCTTAACATAATATCCTGCTAATTTACTCCTTGAAGTACAGAATAATCTGATGACTATAAATCAGATATCTCTTTTTTAGTGTTTACATCCTACATTATTATTATTATTTAATCATAATAAACAGGCTTACCCTGTAGCAGAGCTCCAGGATAGCATTCTGAATAAATCTCCCAGGTTGTTCACCTGAAGCATAGCCACCTTAAAAACATTCACAGAGACCTTATACTAGTTACACTGATACAAACTTTTTGCCAAGTTCATGAGTTCAGTAGTCAAGAGACGAAGTAGCCGCACCTATGTAATTGAACTGACAGTCTTTCATTAAGAAGCTGACTGTAAAACTGCTCATCTAAGCTATGTAGAGCCTTTGGCAGTAACAAGCTACACTACAGCATCTTGTTGCCTATCCCTCATCCTCTCAACAAGCACTGGATCACAGCAAAACATGTGATTTCTCCGTCATCTCTGAGGTAAGAGAGAGCCTTTTGGGTTAATTTTTCACTGCAGATTCCTGCTCCTGAAAATCTGGTTGAGAATGATTGTTTTATATTAAACAGGCAGTAAGAGAATGCTCTAACATAAATTGTTGCTAGGACCCCCTTCCCCGGCCCAGTCAGGACTTTACAAAAGCGACATGCAGAGCACATTCCAGGAGCTGATCTCACCTTGGTAGAGCACAGCCAGGTGTTTACTCAAGGACCAGAGCCCATAGAGAGCACTGAGATTCCTGAGCACTGGCTGCAGGGCTGCTGGGACGCTGGGATCGTGAGTGTAGTCGTGGTACCTCTGCAAGACCGTTTGCTCAATGAAAGCAATGGCCAGAGACCGACAGTAGTACACCTGAGGAGACAGGTAGGAATGACACAGAGTGAAAAAATACAGAGAACCAGTCCTCAGCCTGTGCAGAATGGCACTGGTCTGGTGAAGTTAGTGGAGTTCTGTTGATATAGGTGCAATGACCTAGCTTGAGAAATTCTAAGAAACAGTAGGAGGAAACACTTTCCACAATGTCTATGCGAAAGTTAGTTATGAAATGTCTCACAAAATGCCTCTTAGAAATAAGATTGCATGCCTATTACCAGTGTAATTTGGCAGCTGCACCCAGGCTTTATGGGATCAAGAAGCTACATCAGAGAGAAGACAATGTAAAATCAGGTTTGCTGATTTTACAATCCTAAAGGAGTGTTAATAAACCTACATAACTCTAAGAAGAAAAAGGCAGGTTTATATTTGGTTAATATTATGCAGAATTTTGTAAAGTGGATAAAAATCTTGCAATTGAAAACTTATTACAGTTTTTATTATTTACAAATAATAAATAAAAATCTGATCATGTCAGCATGAGCAGACTTTGTTGATGGACTGCAATAGATTGCAGCATGTTTTGAAGGAACTATGCAACTAGTCCTTGCCAACTATCTGATGAGAAGGACAAGTCACCAGTTACTGCTAATGCACAGTATAAAACCTTAAGTGATAGTATTCACATAGGAACACTTGTCTACATTTATATACTTCACCTTTGCTGTATGTGCTGCCATGAAATAGATTGCTGATTGACAACATTCTAGCTGGTGAACAGCTGGGGAATATAATGCCATTGCTGTCCTGGCTGACTTGTTGCAATGCTGTAACTCATGTTCGTTTTCAGCCCATTTGTTAAGGTTTGGGTGTTTAATATTTTTCTCACGTCGAATTAATTGACTAGTTTTAATTCTTTTCTTTAAAATATTTGCATTATCCTTGCATTTAGATCCAGTGCAGCATGTAAAAAAGGCATATTCCAAAGATTACTGTCTCTCTCAACAACTGCCCAGTGGCACACTTATGTCCAAGCTCAGATACATGCATGAACAGCAAAATACACATCACCTATTCTCTGCAGGATAAGGGAGGACTGCCCCCTTACCAGATGGAGTTTTTGAGATATGAGTATTAATTCTCTAGTCAGAATGAAATAAGTCTTAACATCACAAATGAAACATTAAGAATTATTTTCCTGTTATTCTCTCCTATAATTCTATTTTCCTCTTTACCTTTGCTTGCACTTCTGTATTGTTTCTATCAAGCTGCCCCCAAAACAAAATAACCCAGGGATAGGCTAGGAATCTCTTCCAGATCCCCCGTGGCATGAACAAATATTTTGTATTAGTCAACCACTGGGCTGACAGGAAAGTGTTTCTTCATGCCCAGAAACTTTTAAATCAAATATGTACATGTCTTCAAAGGACAGCTTGTAAATCATTTTCAGATGTTTTTGAAGCATGACATTTAAAATAAAATGTACTGCTGTCCTGAAAATTAATTGTAAGGAGAAAAGAAAAACTAACAACCTAAAGTATATCAACACCTATCTCAAAAGCAGATGTGTGCCTGAGCCTCTTTGAATTTTAAATATAATACAGAAGACAATCATCATACTTCTGACCACACCACTCTCTCTCATGCACTGGCCCCAGCACCAGCTTCACCAAACCCTGGCCAACTGACAGGCAATCAGACTGGAATTTCTGGCAATTCCCATTCTGGATTTGACCCTGAAGAGTTTCTCTAATAAGCTATTTCTAGGGTAAAAACAGGAAAGATTTTCTTCTCTCTATCAGTGGTTTCACACAGATCATCCCCTGCTGAAGCCAGGCTGGCTCTTTCTAGGTGCCGAGTTGAATGCTGAATATTCCTTCCTGCTGTTTTTTAATGAGCTTTGCAGATAAGGTGAATGACACTGACCATCTTCAGGGAACTGATCCTCCTCAGTGACAAATGACAAGTGTTCATTCTTTGGGTGTGAGCCAGATTTCTCATGGAGGTAGCAGAGGAATCCGGTGATCTTGGGGATATATACTGAAATTTGGAGTTAAGCCATTCCTAGCTGCTAAAACTCTCTGGTGAGAGAGTGGATCTGCTATATGTAAATTGTCAATGTTTCCTTTTCAGGTTCCAATGCTGTCAGTCTGGTATCTTTCACGAGTACTTTGCACTATAGGAACTAGAGATGAAAAAGACCTATTAGGTCATCTAGTTTACCTACCTGCCAGAGCAGGATTCTTTCCTACAGTATGTATTTGGCCACAAGCACAGATGGAGAAGTAATAATCAGATGCTGCAGTGTATTTAATACTGGCAGACTTAGTCTTCAGAAGCTGTGCTATCAAAACTGCACACACCACACAGCACATGCCTGCAACTTTTCTGAAGGGAAATATATCCTGGCAGACTTCTGCTGATGGTAACTGTCCTCCTGCTATCATGTTCGATGCAATGCACATGGTCAGGTATTAAGTTTTATTAGTTATTTGACTTGATGCTTTATGGTTCAGGAAATTGTACTTTATGACACAAGAAGATAAAACTAACGGAAACTGACAGACTTGGATGAAAATAAACAAATGAAATAATAAAGATTAATAAGTATTACCTGACAGTTGTTTCTTGCCTCAAAATCACTTAGCCCAGCCTGCTTCTCCTTATTCATTTTTAGGCCACTTTCTCGCAGCAGGTAGCAAACCAGCCATTTATAAGCTGCTAAAGGAACTATGAAAAAGAGAAGAGCAAAATTCTTAACATTCACATTTATGATGCAAGAAGTCACATTAAATTCTACTGCAGTCCCAGATTCTGTTCCTTGAGATGAAAAATGAAAGCATTAATTAATCAATCCATTGACATGACACTTTGTCCATTAATGTAGATACAATAAAAACCTGGGGAGAACACTCAAATTGTGAGTGTACAGTGAAGACAACCATGGCTGGCCATATACTACTTCAAACTGACCCCAAGCTGGCAGACAAGGTGTATCTACAGCTCAGTTTAGACTTCTTACTTGAAAAAATATTTTAGCTTGTTATTTTTTTTCCATATTAAGACTTAGACCTGCAAGGTATGAAGTCTCTTCTGAGAATACAAGAAAATAGAGTCCACAATTACTGGAAGCATGTGACTTGCAACATTGTTTTCACTGGAGGCTGAAAGTAATCACATTTAAATTACTAGCTTTGTACATAATTGTGTCATATTTCTAGAGCCTAGAACTATTAAGGTAAAAAGTTAGTCAGCATAAAGTCCTTGCATGAATGCTACTTGCTTGTTTCTTAGCTGAAGACCTAATGTCTTGGGGTATTGGGAGTGTTTACAGGCTGCCCAAATAAAGGTATCTAAATTAACAGTCCAGTTTGTAACAGAATGGACCAATAAACAGATTCAGATATTTTTTCAACTAGGGTCTGGTTCAGTAGGTATTACAAGAGAGGAAAGAACATGTGCTGTTGCTCTCTCATTATGTGTTGGCATTCCTTTTAATTTTGCTTCCAAGGGCCAATCTGGGCTCACAGGGATGCACAAATGGGAACAGCATCTAATGTCATGCTTGACTTGATCATAGCAGAGTAAAGCAGGAAAACTGCAGGGAACTCTTTTTCCACCATTACTCATTTTTGTCTATACAGCCAAAAGCAACTGTCAACAGCAGACAAGCTTCATGCCTTTTCAACATACTTGTAAAACCCTGGTATGGTTTTCTGAAAGAAGATACTTTAGTGATAGAAGGTAGCGGCAATCAATACACTTAGAACTGGAAAACAGCAATACAGTGGCGAAAAACCCTAAATCACAGATGTTATTTTAGAGGAACAAAAGAGGAAGAAAAATATCTGACACTATCCTCCATTCCAGAAGTGAAGCTGCAGAAAAGGGAATGTATTTTGAAATGCAAACTGTGTTCTTAGTAAATTAAAATGCATGTAATACAAAAAATGCCAGGAAATATGACAAATATCTAATAAGCAGCAGAGGTTGAATCTCAAAACTCTGGATCATTTCCTTTGGAAAAGAATTTAAGATTCTAGAATCAGTTTAACAGTAGAAGCCTACCTGAGGAGTCCATGCAATCTTCACCACTTATGGCTGTGAATTTCCAGCCAAGGATATGATGGTAGTCTTGCAAAAAGTTTATTGTTCCCAAAGGGGATTCAAAAGGAGCTTTATCTGAAATACCAGAGAAAATAAAAATGATTTATGAGAAAAGAAATCAGACTTTTTGGAACTAAAAGCCTATTACAAAGCCATGCATACACTTGACAGGCCAAATGCAATTAGGCCATAATATTTACTTTATTATGGCCTAGTCCAGCCAAAAGAGGACTGGTGGACAAGTGTGGAAAAACCTGACATCACTGCCTATAATTATTTCCCATAAGATTCAACTCCAACTGCTGAGTTTTCCAGCTCTATAAGATGTTAGTGAAACCCATTGCTGGAAAACTGAAACAAAATTTAAAGAACTATAAGATGTGGTGATGGATATTGCTACCAAGTCAAGTGATATGAACAGTCTCAAGTACAATAAACAGACTTATGATGACTTTACCAATACAGAATCATAGAATCATAAAATGATTTGGGCTGGAAGGGACCTTAAACATCATCTTGTTCCAACCCTCCCATCCTGGGCAAGGACACCTTCCACTAGACCAGGTTGCTCCAAGCCCTGTCCAACCTGGCCTTGTGGGATGGGGCATTCACAACTTCTCCGGGCAACCTGTGCCAGTGCCTCATCACCCTTACAGAAAAGAATTTCTTCCTAACATCTAATTAAAATCTCTCATCGTTTAGGTTAAAACCATTCTTCTTTGGCCCACCACTATCTGCCCATGTAAAAAGTAGCTCTCCCTCTTTTTTGTAAGTATTGGAAGGCCATAATGAACCTTCCCTCCTCTGGGCTGAACACACTCAACTCTCTCAGTCTGTCTTAACAGAGGTGCTCCAAGTTTCTGAGCATCTTGGTGGCCTCCTCCGGACCCTCTCTAACAGGCCCCCATCTTTCTTGTGCTTAGGACCCTGGACCTGGATGCAGTGCTGAGATAATTCCATTGAACTGCACTTCCCATGGAGTAAGATATGGCTTGACTTGATTAGGGATGGCAAAAACATCTTACCTAGCTTCTGCAAGACAGGAGAAAGAATATTTCTTGCAGCAAATATTTCTGTATTGTGAGTGTACCATATGATGGAGTCTGAAGCACATTATTTATGCTCCACAAAATTATTAAATGACTGTCAATTGCATTCAGTATGAAATTACCTCCTAATTCCATTAGCTACACACTGTTGGGTCCAGCATAAGATTCCACAATGAAAACATACCTCTTATGCAATTCAGACAGCTCATTAAGTAGTTGCTGGTTTGCTGAAGCAGGACATTGTTATCTCCCTCATACGTGCAGTTTGGATCATTGTCATTTCGGATGTCACCCAGACGATTCACTTAATAAGAACAAGTGCACCATTTAATACATTGCAATGTATTAGTAGAAGTCAAGAGAGATGAAATAATTTTTCTGTGACAAAATGCAAGAGTTGTCTGTTCCCGTATGTAAAACTATTGTTGCAAACAGATGAGCTTCAAAATTCACTGGTTAGCTTGTACAGTAAAGATTTTAGAGAAGTGTGTCATTTAAGTTAAAAGAGGAAATTTCATCTGTAAAGCCTGCATCTTTATTTTTGAAACTGAGACTGAATTACTTGTACAGCCTGTCCAAATGCTGGTTGAGATTCTGTACAGGTTTAAGGTTGGTTTTATTTGTGACTTCAAGTATGAAATAAAATTTAAAAGTATAGCTATGAGGATAAAATACTTTCTAAACACATTGCTAAAATTCAGACATCATGACACAGCAGCAGTTGAAGAACACATCAAAATAACCCTTCTCTTTCTGATCAGTGCATGCAGTGGTCTGTCACTTACTGGCAAGGTAACCATGTCCTCCACAAGCTTCTCGGCACTCCTGGGCTGCCTGCTGAGCGGTCCAGGACGCTAGTGGTTTGCTGGCAGCAGATAAAGCATGAATCTCACGTCCCAAGTCAGCCTTTGTGGAAAACAAGTTATAAATGAGGATTACCTTTTACAGAAAGTAAGTTGGTGACCAGCTAAAGCCATAGACACATGTACTTCTTTATCATGAACAGTAACTGGCAATACAGGCATACAACCTTCTGAGATCTATGTAAGTGCAAAGCGTATTCTCTGGTGCCACAGAAAAACCCTGCCACAACTAAGGAACCTTCAGCACCAACTTTCTTATATGGAACAGCAATAACTTGTGTCAGGTAATGGGCACATGGGTGCATCTCAGCTCAGCTGTGCCAGCTGGCACAG
The DNA here is from genome assembly GCA_013400735.1 of Pomatostomus ruficeps. Lineage (NCBI taxonomy): Eukaryota > Metazoa > Chordata > Aves > Passeriformes > Timaliidae > Pomatostomus > Pomatostomus ruficeps. The sequence continues at coordinate 129,743 of VYZT01002100.1, forward strand.
CACTGAGTGAGGTAGTTCATCACTTGCCAAGCTTTCCCTCCCAAAAATGGAGAGGCAGGTGGTAGAGGGTGGCCTGTCCAGAAAAAGCTTCTATCCCCTCTGTGACATAAGCAGTATCTCTCTCCCCAGCCAGCAATAGGGTATTTATAATATTTGTTGCCTTACACAGTGTTCACTGATCTTTCAAGCATCAGTTTTGCAAAGAGCAGGAAAACTTGTATGTACACCCTCAGAGACTCCAGAGAATCACAGCAGCCTGCATTACACTAACTCTGTTGGCCCTCATTTGAAAACTTGTTTGGAATTCTGATTTCTGGAGACAGGGGCTTGACACAACCAAAGCTTGTCTAAGAGCAACTCCCTGGCTGGCGTTGTTTGTTTAAAGATCTTCTGTAGAACAAAAGGAACCCATAGGGATTACACTCTTAAAATTTTCAATAATGAGATTCTTTCCTATAATGATTTTTTTCCTGATAGTGAAGTTTTCCCTAAGATTAGTGACTGCACTGCAGACCTCCAGAGATGAAGTATCAGGTAAAAAAATCAAATAGATTCTTCTGTGGTTTGTGCAAAGAGGAGAAATTAAAATACCCCGCCATTAGTACAAAAGTATTGTATGAGCTTTACTTCAGCTGAAAAAAGCTTGAGGATTTAAGACCTGAGCAATACACAGCCAGTATGTAGGCCCTAAAAATTTATATTGCCAAAAACTATAAAAATAAATAAAATTTATATGCTATAAAAACACAATACTGCAGTTAATTTGATGAAGAGTCAGTCCTTGCACAGAGACTGATAGAGGAACCTGTTTCGTCTGTAAACGGATGACTTCCAGTGGGCTGACTGTGGATGAAAAATTCAGCACTAAGACTCAAAACACAACTCTTTTCTCTAAAAGTATTTATTTTAATGCATGAATTTGAATTGCAAACTCAAGCCAGACTCACAGAGTCCATGCAGGAATTAAGAATAGTATCTTTTCAGAAAATCTTTGATATATGCTCCCTGCAGAATCATTTACAACAGTTATAAGCTGAATTTATACCATCATAATATATTTACAATAAAAAATTCTGCAGGAGAACATAACCTTCAATCCCACAGAAATCAATAAAACTTTAATCAGTCCATCAAAACTAATTTGAATGCTTTTCTAAATGCAACTTTAATCAGTACTGTGTATGTCCCATATTTCTGAGACATTGCTCTACCATTCTTGATTGCAAGAGAGCCTAAGACTTCTAAACAGCTCCTCTATTTGACAGTTTACAGTTTCCAGTAAGATCTCAGTGAAGAAGAAATGTGTAAATATCTCACCTGTCTCTGACTCCTTTGCTTTGTCAATACACCTGCAAAAAACTCTACAAAGTTCTCGAAGAGGGACTTTGAGAAATAATCTAAGGCATATGCAGCAGCCAGATAAGGCAAAAGACGCCATTGCTGGAAAAAAGAATGAAATTAATTTGATCACAAATTGATACATGTTTTTAATAGATATTATATTGAACTAACCCATTAATTTTTACTGTGTTCAAAATGGAAAACTGCTTAATGGAGAACAATAACTACCTATAACATAATTTAATTACATTTAATTATGTTATAGGTGGTTATTGTTCTCTTTATACAAGTTATGGTTATATTATTTTAGTTCTCACATTTCAAGAATTTGTGATAAGCATTCTGTTAAACCAGGGAAAAAGTTCACTGAGGCTTTGGGGTCCAAAGACATATTTTTGCCATGTATTTATAAAATGTCTGGCATGCCAGGGTCAGTCATGATTCATATGTTTCTTCAGTACAAACGTGACAGAGGTTGTAACCATTTCATGGGGCTCATGAAGGAAAAGAAAAACTGCTTGGAAGTCTTTGTGGTAAAGGAAGAACGGACTGAGAGTTTCAGCAAGCAAAACCCACAGAACAAGGCAAAACTGGGAAAAATTGGGAGACTCAAAGAAGAGTGGAGAGCAGACCCCAGCTTATTCAGGGTGGAAGGATGGCACTTCTCACCAGTTTGTAGAAAGAAACCCATGAAATCTTTCAACATTGCAAGTAAAGTGTCAACCTGGAAAAAGGCACCTACATTGCAAGGACAAACTGGGCAGGTTTGTTTTCAGCACTTCTTATATATCAACCTTTGCCATTCAGCAGATCTGAGTTTTCCCTTTTCCCCAGTTACTCTACAAACACTTTTTCTAATTTTTTTAAGAGCAAGAAGTGATTTTCATCTGCATAAACTGCAGGTAAACCTTGGTTATATTCCACTTCAAATCACTACTAGCTTGAGACCTCTCCACAGTGAATGTCATTGAGTTCTATATTTTTAAACCATACAGGCTACAAATTAGAAAATTAGTGTGGCAGCAAAAGAAGCACTGATATTTTTAAACAAATGCTAGTTTCTACACCTGCAGTACTTTCACATGTGCATGCAAGACAGTCTTTCTCTAAAAAGGTTACTATTTTAGAAGTCAAATGTTTCTAGGTACTTTAGAGAAACATGATTTTTTTTGGTTTTGCTATTCCAAGAACTTGCGTTAAAAGCCTGCTCATGCCAGGAGAAGGTTTTGAGTTGGAATGAGCCCTCACAGCTGTACTAGAATGATGCTTCAGGTGACACAGACAACTTTAATTTCACTGACTTCAGAGTCACTACTGTGATCTGCAGTAGCTCTGATTGTGAGTTTCATTATATGAAAGTCTGTAGATTGAATTCCAAAGAATTCAATACCTGCATTTGGTATTCAAGGACAGGTATTTCCTCATCCTCAGTTGGTCCAAACTGACGGCGAGCTGCTGAGAAGCGAATGGCTATTGTCAAGGCAAGCTTTAAATTGGTCGCGGATATTCCTGTGATCACAATTCTGCCAGTGGACAAGGATCCCACAGCTGCACTGAAACGCTCTTTAACGTCCTGAATGAATAGAAGGCACAGGATGAATGGTGAGGCTAACATTTCATTTTACACCCATAAAGATGCAACTTGGTAGCATGATCAGAAGCCATTTTGCCAATTTTGTTTCTTGACTCATTCAGATGAGGTATTTAGGCAAGACTCAGAATAGTCTTGCCTGGACATAGTCAAACTCTAGACTCTTTGGGATCACTGGGGTAGTGCAAGGAGCATGAAGTTCAGTAAAGTCAGCAAGGTGAGTTAAGACATCTCTGAAATGCATTTAAAAAACCAACATTCAAACCTCATGTGAAATTGTCAACAGTCTTAATTAAGTTCAGGTATCCAGTACTTACCACCATAAGAGGCTCATTGCTCTGACTGTTAACCTACCTATACCTTTGTATATTTAATGAAAAAGGACCTTGTTTCGTACCTTGACTGAACTTGAGTACTTCCCCTCAGCTGTGACATCGCCAGCTATATTCAGTATGTTTTCTTTTGGTATCCTGACATTGTGGAACACAGCAAATCTGTTTAAACAAATACACAAACAGTATAAAATCTATGTCTACATAGTCTGAGGTGTTTATATTACAGAAAAAACAGGATTGCAAAATTATCTCTGGCATGTGAGTGAACTGAAAACAGTGCCCATCAACCCNTGTTCTGGTTGAGGGCAGAGATAAGTAAAGTTACTTACTAGAGACCTTGTACACAGGCAATTTGACAGGCGTTTTCACTGACACCTCAGAAACCTGAACTTAATGCTCAGGCTGCATGACTTAGGTTCCCTAGGTTGGTATCTCAGCTGTCCAAAAGCTTGGGAAGGTGAACAACTTTCTTCTCTCACCTAGAATATGACTGGGCCATTCTGATTCCAAATAATTCTCTGCCCCAAACAATTCTGCAGAACTATATTCTGTATTGAAGTGTTGTTTAGTCCAGTCTGGAGACTGCTTTGAAATAGACACACTATATATTTTTATTAGTCTAAAATATAGATAGATCTGTGAAGATCACTCATTCTACTGCAATACAAATAAGGACATAGCTGGAATAGTGTCCTGAGAAGGAACCAATTGAAAAATTTTCCTTTGTTTAACTCGAATTAGGAATTCTGTTCCCCGAAAATGTGGCATCCTAAAAAGGGAGGAGCAGGATAACCCTTCCGAAATTGCAGCACCCTAGCAGCAATAAAGAGGGAAGTTCTTAGAACAGGGAGAATGTCCTGAGCATTCATATCCTCCAGCAAGAAAGTGATTGAACTGTTTCACCCAAATGTGCAACACAATTTGGCACAATAGCAGCAGTACTTACCCCACTCACGAATACCTCACTATCTAATAGCACTTGAAAAGCTGTATTTGTAATCAAAGAAAATTCCTTTTTCTTGCCAATAAAGGGTGATCTATTTAATATAGCTCACGAGAGCCAGGTCTCTCACATTAATAAATTACATAAGGGCTGCATTGCTGCATGTGCTTTTAAATTATGAGTTGTTTCCAAGGAAACGTATCTGAATACTGAATTTATTCAGCCTTAGAGATACACAGTATTTTCGGACTGAGACACGAAGAAAGGCGTGCTATCCTAACCAAGAACCAGCTGCCTCAACAAGGCTCATGTGTGCTTTGCTAAATGCCAATTTCAGCGAGACTACACTACGTTAGAATTAGAAGCAAATTCAGAATTTCCAAAAATCTGATTTCCATCTTTGTTAATATTTTTTCAGATCACTGAAAATAAAAAAATTTCATTCTAGAAAGATCTTCTGGCTAAATTCACATTCTCTGCTCCCTATATCCCAAATAGAATCACAACTAAAACTGTACAATAACCAGTATTTTTAAGCAATAAGCATGCATCTTAGAAAGAACTTGAGCTTTTTAATTATTATTATTCATTACTTTAATTACAGAGGACTGTGTGTGGCAAGGTTTGGGTCTCTAGTTAGCACTCTTTTTTTCACAGTTCTGTACATCCATAGAATTCCAAGAAGGTGCTTCCTCCTAGGACCTTACAATCCAAGCATAGGGCAGGAAGCTATAAATATATTCAAACAGTGAGGCAGACACTAATTATTGAAGAATATTTTCCTGGCAGGATGCCTGCCAGTCAGAGCACACCAGCAGCTAATCACTGGCATTTTTTACAAGCCATTAGAGCAAATGAGAATTTTAAGAAGGAATGGAAGTGATGAAAATAAGGGAGCTCCATGGATGTTTATAAGGATCCCTCCCAAGTAGGAAGGGATGCATAGTAGAAAGCACTGAAATATTATTTTAAAAAGCTATTGAATGGGTGATAAAAACAGGAATTATAAACCAGACTAAAGGAAGTGCTGACCTAACAGAGAGATGATACAACCTTTGGAGCACAGATTAGGAAGATATTTCAAAGGGCTCCAGTTCTTGGGCCTCCTCTCTGCAAATACATATCTGGAACATGCTTAGGCTCATACGTAATGAATGGTAAGATTCACGGTAGCATTCATAGAGTCATTAAGGCTGGAAAACACCTCCAATATCAGAGGCCAACCATTATCCCAGCAGCACCGTGTTCACCACTAAACCATGTCCCCAAGTACAACATCCACACGTCTTTTGAACACTTCCAGAGATGATGATTCCACCCCTTCCCTGGGCAGCCTGTCTCAATGTCTGAACACTCTTTCAGTGAAGAAGTTTTTCCCAGTATCTAACCTAAACCTCCCCTAGTACAACTAAATTACATTTCCTTTTGTTCTGTTATTTGCTACCTGGGAGATAACGACAATAAAATGGCAAATTATCCTCTGTGTTTGTCTTCCACTGTAGTGATTAGTTCTATTCGCTGAGCAAAGTTGTGCAGTTGTAGAAAATTGTTTTATTGACCTGTGCTTGAGACTGAAGTGTTCATAAAAAGCAAATTCAAAGCTACTACTTTATAAATCTATATACCAATGACCTACTTTTAGGAACTCCAAGCCTACTCATAATGAACATGTGACAGATGTGTCCTGAACAAAACAGCTCCCAAAACGACCTAAACAGTTTTATGCACTTTGACTTGCCGTGATACAATCCCAAACAGTTAAACCTAAGGGAAGTCTTTTGTTGGAAAGAGTGGAAAACCTTCAAGAAAGTTTTATTATAATCTGTCTGAGACAAATATAAGGAAGCTAATTCCATACCATGTAAAAAATGACCTAGAATTATTATGATTAAAAACTACACGCACAACCTCCTTTAATAACTTCTTTCACAGCTAGTGAACCAGAATACTGAATTTGCCATCATTATATGATAGCCTATTTTGTTCAAATTAAAATGAATTCAAGTAACAAGTTTTGAAAGTTTAGATTGTTTTGCTTGACATTATCCATTACAGATACATTATACGAGATATGTGGATATGCATATCAGATGGCAAAGACTTTAAGAAGCAAAGAAGACTGGCAGAACCAGCAATTAAAAATTTAACAGAAAATTTCCATGTGTAAAGAAATAAGATATTTTGCCTATAAGCACCAGTGTTGAAAACAAAAGCAGAACCTCACAGGACTGGTGGGTTAAGCGACCTTGTGAGATTGCTGCCAACTGCTGTTATGCTCCTTATCCAAGAACTTTGCTGTTGGGAATTGTTAGACACACTGGCCAATTGGAATGTGATATTGGAACATATTAAAAATAAATAGTAAGATTTAATGAAGTCAATGATCACGTTTTTAATGGTTATTAGCCTAGAAAGCACAGACTTGGCCCACATCTGTCAACACATTTAGCGGGAAAATCTCCTTAAAGAATTGAAGAAATATCTTACAATAATGGAACTGTATACACAGTCATGGGGATATCATGTACCAGTAAGTTTGGAAAATAGCTACATTTCACACAGTGATGACAAGAGCAGAGGTTTGAAAGCTGCCCTACTTAGGGCCTCTTCAGCACAGCAAATAGCGTGACTGAGATTAAGACCTCTCAGCAAGACAGATAGACAGCTGTCACTTCAAATAGATATCACAGGGCTCTACGGCCTTCCATCATGTAGACACATTTTTTTACCACAGATAAAAAAACCCCAACTGTATCACACAGATTTCTACCAAGAGCAGCTGAGCAGAGTGAAGTGCCATACCAATAGCAGCATTCTTGTTTGGGTTCTTTGGCCAGTAGTTTACGGACCATTTCAAACTAAGTTAATCTCACTGACTTTAAATCATGCAATAGCAATTCATCTGGTGTGCAGTAATGCTGATAAAAGAGGAGTAGCTGGAAAAGCTACAAGCTCCTTTTGCCAGCACTGAAGTAATAAACTGTTACCTATAGTACAAATTGCTCAAACATGCTTTGGTGAACTTCAGACTCACTAAAATGCCTTTTCTGCCAGCTTTTGCTACTGACCACATTAGAGATGGTGCAATGACACCAGCCAGACTTCCAGCCAGAAACAGAAAGCAGGTGAATGGTATTGGAAGGCTGTGAGTCAATTGATCTCAGGGCTGTTTATGGGATACAGTAAACCTTGGGAAGAATAACATTTCAGAGGTTTGGTGAAAACCTTGCAGAAGGAAAGAAAATAGCCACATATTCTAGACTTAAGTGCACAGAAAGGTTAGAGCTGGAAAGAGTTATAGAGAAACTGGGGAAAACTGTATGGCAGTATTTTAGCTTTATTTTCTACAACCAAGGCTCTAATCTAAGAATTAAGCTCTGTACAGTAATGCTCAATAGCAATGGCAAAACAACATAGCAGTTTATAGGCCTCCTAATCCTAACCTAATGGACTTCACGGACACACAAAGACCCTCTCACACCAAAGTTCTTATAGTCCAAGTTCCAGTTCAGCGAGGAGCTTGGGATGTGCAGACTCCTGCAGCTGCTGAGAGCTGACAGAACTCTACTAAGGAACA
>VYZT01002104.1:174-25986 GCA_013400735.1 Pomatostomus ruficeps
GACCGGCGGGTCCCGGGCAGCGCGAGGAGGCGACGGCGGCCGCCGAGGCGGGGAAGGGCCGCCCTGTCCGGCTGGAGCCGCCTGGGACGGGGGATGTTGGCGGAGTAGGGCTGGAAGGATCTCGGAGAGCCCTCTCCAAACTCCAAACACAAGCATGCCCCCTCAGTCAGGCGCCTGGAAAAGTCAAGCGGCAGGCGGGTTTTGCCCAGCCCGCGGCTCAGGGGCAGCGGGCGGGATGTGCCCAGGGCTGGGCAGGGGAGCTCGGTCCCTGTGTGTCCGCTCTCCCGGGAAGGCCATCAGGTGCGTGCGAAGGTATGTGGGGAAGGCTTTGCTGGTGGTGCAGAGAGGGGGTGAAGGAGCTGTCTGTGATGGTGTGTGGGGGATGCTGGCTGACTGAGCCAGGTGATGGGATAGATGTGTGTAGCATCCTTTCCTATGAAACTAGGGAGTGATAAGCTTGATAGGCAGCGTCCATTCTTTCCTTCTGGATGTCCTAGTTACCTGCTTTGTGAATAAGTTCAGGTTATATCAGTTGATCAGAAGTAGAACCTTCTTTCTGAGCTTTAACTTGGCAGCGGTAAGGAGCAGAGGGAACAAGGAGATGAATTAATTGTTAATGATATTTCACTTTTTTAATAATCTCTTCCTCTTCAGGCAGCCCTTTGAATTAATAAATCTGAACACATTTGTAACTCTCTCAAGTAGCTGCCAGCAATGTAGGAATGATTATTTTTTGAGACATTCATTCTTCTATTTTTCCTTTTTTTTTTTTTAATTGGGATTTCACCTTGCATTTTGAAGGCTGATTTTGATCTGTTTTTCCTTCTCATAGAATAGATTCAACAACGAAAAATGCTCATTGGGGCTCAGTAATGATATCTCTCCCTGGCTCCTGCAGACACCTGTTGCTGAACTGGCCTTTATGGTTTCTATCTGTCTCTGTTTGACCAGTCTTTATTTACTCGTGGACTGGAGAAATGGATGTGAAGTAAGGACAACTTACTAGTTTGTAAAACTTCATAAACTTCTGGATATTTGATTCCTGTGTAGAGTGCTGGTGAAACTCTGTTCATATTTACAGTAGTAGTAGTAATGTATATGCCGTATACCTACAGCTTTAAAATGGTTTTGCTGTAGTGCTGAGTAAAGGTCTTAAATGTGACTCAGAAGTAAGCTGAGGCTGCTTTACACGTTTTCTGAATCTCATGGTCAAACATTGCTAGTTCAGTGAATTTTAATCTGTATGTTGTCTCTGACTTGCTCACATATTAGCACATTACTGTCTATAAAGCTTTTGAGTTGACTGGCCCTGCTACAGCCTCAGCAAAGCCCACATCAGCTCTCCTTTCACAAAACAACACAGGACAGTCTGAATGCTCATCCTCTACCTGCGGGGAGGTAGTTAAATGAAACCCTGTCTCCATGTAGGATTTTATGACAAAATGACTCTTAAAAAAGTCAAGTACATGTCAGTGAAGGTAGACACTGGTGCTTGGGGCTGAGAGCTGCAGTAGTTGAGGGGCTGCAGCTATGCAGTGCCTCCCTCTCCCACGATAGCTTGGAGAACAGGGCTGCCTGTTTTGAAATTTGTATTTCAATATATATAGTTTCCAAAAGCAATAGGCAACATTGTAAAATTAAATTACCTGAAAATAACGAGTGGCTTTTAAAAATAAACTTGCCTGGTCATTATTCTTTTGACTAGACTTTCAGAATTTTCATACTGAGCCATATAGTTGATGCTTACTTTTAAATGCTCTAGTTTCCAGTATGTAAGTAATGTAAAATGGCAGTGGGCTAGGGGGAAATCCCCTAGCTGCCAGGTTTTAACCCTGTCAATCATAGATTCAGTTCTACCTCTGTGATTTTAATATTCATCGTATTGTTTTACTATTCAACAGTTGCCAGAAACTTCTGCTGTTCTGTAAAGTTCATAGGTTGATGCAAATATGTTCCGCCCTTGCCCAAGACTCATTGGAAAGCTGTCACCCCATGTCAATTTGTGATTTGTTAAGGACCTTGGACCCCACCTTATCACCACCCCCTTCCCTTGCCCTATAAAACCCTGTGTAACAACCCCATCGGGGTCTCTCTGATAGCCTGTATCCTGAAGAAGAACGCTATTAAAAGTCTGGGTGACTTATCAGGAGTCCGTTCTCTCTTCTCTGCTCCTACCTGCTTTTATCAACACCGGGTTCACTGCTCTCACTGCAAAGGCAAAACCTAGGTACAGAGATAAGCAAAGTAAGATAAGGCTGAGCTCTGCAGGGGCAGCCAGAAGCTTATCTCACCAAGGCACTGGATAACAGCTAACATTGCAGTACCTAAGCAGCCCTGCCAGAACCCCAAAAAGCATTAGTAAAGTTCACAGAAGAAGTGGAAATCACCAGACTGATGCTGTGTTTCCCCTTTCATAGAAAAAAACAAAATCCAAATACACAGGGTATGCTGTATACCTTTACCCACTTTGCCCATTACATGGTTAAGAGATACTCTGAAAAAAGTGTGTGGGGGGAGTTGGTTTGGTTTAGTTTTGGTTTTTGTTTGTTTGTTGGTTTGGTTTGGTTTTTGTGGGGTTTTTTTCTCACGAATGTAGGATGAGGATGGGAGTGGGAAAAAATTGCTTGCAGAACAGGTGGGGAATAAAATACAGGCTAATCAGAGAGTATAGTTAACTTCATATTCTGCATCAGAAATACATATTTAAATTTTTTACAACGTAAATGCGAGTCTTAAGGAAGATATGTAATTGCATGCTAAGTATTCTGGTGGGCAGAGAGGAAGAAGAATCTACCTTTGTGTAAGTGAAACCTTGATAAATTCATAGTGTGAAAAAAGGACCTACAGTGTTACTGGACGGCGTAAACCTACCCACTCCCTCGAAGGGGCTTGCTGCTGCATATACTTCTATTCTGTTAAGGTGGGGATATTACCATTTACCAATGGGAAAGATTCCCCATTACATAACTAGACATCTGAAAATGTACCACTCTACATAGGAAACCTGGCACAGCCAGCTAGAACCTTTTCTACATTTCAATAAGCTAAATCAAGTTTTAGTATGGATGGAGAGCACATTTTCAGATGCTTAATGATTTTTCTAATCCTGTGACCTGTGTGTCTTAGGGAAGTCTTCCAGGAGGGCCCCATGAACCTACTGTGTGGCTGTATTATACCACCTTTGGGATTTGGATGTTTTCTTGGAAACAGCAATGGCTGGAGGAGAAAGACATGATGTTTTCACTAGATCAGGGTAGAATAAAGTAAAGCAGTTTGAAATCTAAGTCTTCTGTAACTAGTGTTTGAAATTAGTGTTTAAATATCTCTGTAATTTCTGGTCCTGACTTACTGTATGCCTCTGTTATGTCTAGATAGGAAGGCTTTTTATAAACCTTGAAAAATAGCATGCCCCTAGTGTCAGGCCTATCTAATTGTCTGAATTAACACAGATCTTTGCTGATGAAGTAGTGGATAGGGTAGATGAGCGTTTCCTAAACTTCTTGCAAATGTGAGCACTGTTTGGGCTTATCCTTCTCTTTTTATGCACTTCCTAAGTAAAAATTTATTCCTGTACTATAATTGCTAGCAGTAGCTGAGTTCCTTAGGGTACTAAAAGGCATGAAAATCAGCTGCAGTGATCAGCTGTAGGTGTAAACACTCTCTGCATTGGCCAGAAGGAGCAGAGTACTGCTAGCAGCTGAAGGGAGTGGTGGTTCCCTAGCTTGCGTAAATCCATGCAGCAGGTGATTATAGCTGCTGCTGACTTCCCGGAGGAAATGAGCTGCTTCCAGCTGTAAATCAGGGCCATTTGGTTTTATTGTTTTTCTTGTTATTTTTTTAATAGCTTAATATTTTAATTAAGTTTTCCCCTACCTGTTCATGACTCCCACCCTTTGCATCTTCCTGCTAGTTCATTGAGAGGTGCAGTTCAGGTAAGAGAAACGCTGGTTGGTTTGTGTCCTTACTTTTTTAGAAAAAGTCACTTGTGGTCAAATGGCAGCATTACCAGAACCTCCACTGTGGCTTGTTACTATTAATCTATAAAATAATAGTTTGCCTTTCATAAAACAACTGATTCACAAGTCTATTTCTTTGGCTCAAATTTGATGAAGTGCATGACTGCTAGCGTAAGTTATTTCTGCTAGAGTAGGGAGAAGATCTGTACCACTGAGCAAGATTGGAGGATTCTTTTTGTAAACAATTCTTAATTCTAGTCTGCTAATACTTCCAGTAAAATAAACTTCAAATTTTTGTCTAAGATACTTCAATGTGATGAGAGAAGAGGAAAACTTGTAACATTTAAATTCAATTTCAAAATGCAAACAGCATAAAACATTTGTTTCTCCTTTTATTCCTTACTATCATTTGCTGGTATTTTAACAGAAACTTAGGAGGAAAAAGCTGTCACTATTGAGTATTGGCTGGCTTGTAACTAAAAGGAAGTCCCATAGTGCTGTGTGTTTGTGAGCACAGCACAGTAGCGGTCTGCCTCCTGTCAGTGCCACCTGTACCTGCTGGCATCCCATGACATGAGCAGAGACTTGGAGGAGGCTGAGACAATGGAATATGCACTGAAGATCCAGCTGCTGGTTTGCTGGTCTGTTTGTCAGTCATATGCCTCCCTTTGTTTAGTTCTAAAGAAAGTGTCTGTGCCTGCATTAAGAATGGAAGAGAGTTTCTTCTAATAAATGTGGGAAAATGAGGCAAGTGTTGATTTTTCTGTGCAGTACTTGTTGGTACCTCTGTTCAGAATGTAGCCAGATACCAGTTTGTGTATTGGGACAAATGTAAAGGTTTTCTTGTAAAATCCAAGGAATCTCCAGTCATAGAGGAGGAAAGGCAGGTTTTCCCAATGGAGCTTACCTTTGTGACCTTGGGTAAGGTCAGGCATGTGGTTCGCCACAGCTGTTTGGAGTTCCACGCTTACCTACGACCAGCTTAGCTTACTGTCAGTTTTGTTCAAATTTGGTTTGGGTTTAACTTTGCTGAAGGCCCCCACACTTGTACTTTGCTGACCTAACTCCTGTGTTACTGCTCCAGGCTGGATGAATCAAAATTGTCATGGCAAGCTTTAGTGTTTTCAGTAAGACATTTTAAGACAGACATAGTTTGCTGAGTCTTACATTATGAAGATTCACAGTGTCCTTCTTTTGCAATAATTTGATAGTGAATAAGTATTTTAATGTGTTTTTAAGCCTGAATCCTGTCATATTTTAATTTATCACTGCTTTTCTTCTGCAACACCAAAATGATCCTGAAAGTGAAATTTAAACATGGATAGGAAGTATTGACACTTTTCAGGAGCTAGTTCAGCAAACAAGCCTTGGCTGCACATGTTGGCAATATGGAGCCTGTAAATGAACATGGTGCTGCATTATTATTAGCTCAGCCCCTTTATGTGCAGATACAAGCAATTAATACTGCTTGGTTTCCACACAGTACACTAGAAAAAGATGTTCCTACATTACAGGATTAAGACATGAAAAAAATCTTTAAAACTTTTTGGAATTGTCACTCTGATGAGTTTAAAATAGTTGCTTTCATTGTGTATCATGGCTCCACCAGTCTTTGCCCCATCCTTCTCAGTGGAAGTTTACTCCAGTTTCAGTGTTTTGACTCCTCTCGTTTGCTATAGTACCCTTAAATTAAACCTTAAAAAATCCTTTCAGTAGGAATGTCATACCTGGCAGTGAATGATTGCTATACAATATATACTGATAAAGTTTTGCTGTAATACAGCTCTCAGTTGTCTTATATATATATAACATTTTTCACTTTGGAGAAGTGAGACAGCTCATGGAGGTTATAAAAACATATTTGAATACTGTGCCAAGAGTGAAGGCTGCCCTCTCCTTGCATAGCTTGGACAGAAATGGAGTTACCTATACCCTTCTGGTGATACTGGGGAGAAGCATATGAAGAGAGATAAAGTGGGTACAGCTACTCCATTCAGAGGCGCCTTTCTTGCTTTGGAACCACAGAAGTGTTGAAGTGTTGAAATGGATACGGAAGCTGAGGGTGTGTTGGCTTCTTAGGAATACACTGTGAATACTGAAATACAGCTTCTCTGGTTTTGCTCTCATTCTGTAACCTTTCAGAAGTGTTGAAACAACTTTTAAGATGCTGAAATAGCAGATAGCACTGTTACTTATTTTGCTGGGATGTAAGGAAAGTTAGAACTGTGTTTTCTTTAACTGGGCTCTACCCACAAGTTGGTAGAATAATTAATGAAATACATACGCAAAAGTTCCTGGAGGTGGCAAGAACCTCTTTCAGGACCATGTCCTCGGCACGAAATGCTGCATCAAAACTTGAACTGTAGCTGTACAGAATAATGTCTATGTGTAAACTTGTTTGTCCACTTCCCTGTGATAGTGAAATGTGAAGGACAAAGATGGGAAAATGTGAGACACTTTGAGTGGCCTCTACTAAACATGGCACAGGCTTTCATCACAAACTGCACACATTGCAATTCCAACAGTGTGCTCGCTATACTGTTTCTCAACAACTTCTGTGGTATATTTTTTCAATGCCTGGAAAAGTGAGGGAGAGTTGAGAGAATTTCTTTTCTCTTTAGTGAAAAACATGCTGAAATGCTTTTAATTCCAGACACATGATTCTTGTAAACTGGATTTAATGGTTTTGCCTTCTGAGCTATATGTGTTGGTCATTCCCCTGTATCCAGCTCTTTCCCTATGAAATATTTGTATGTCAGTTCTAGTTTTTTGCTTCTCCAGGAGTGATGTTTGCAATGTATTGTACTTCTCCTAAAATAAATGAGGGGAAAATAATACGGTTATTTTTCCGATTGGATGACCATCAGTTATAAAACAGAAGTGTTTTTGCTTTCTCATTTGACCTCTGTGTTGTTCAAATTTAAATTACTCTTGTTGTTCCCCTATGATCAATGCTCAGATAAAATGTTTCAGAACACTGAAAAAGGTGGGTTTTTACCTAAGGGAAGATAATAGGTCTTTGTGGGTTTTGCTAGAACATTTGATGCATTTATGCAATACAGTTGCTGCCTGGCCTTCTAATTCTCCAGTTTCTGCACAGTTCTATTTGTAGCAGAATTAATGGTCTAATCCAAATATAAGGCACATTGCACAGCTTCAGTCTCTGTTTTGCACTTGTTACTGTGACCAGACTTGCTGATTTTTAAGTTTGGGGAAAGGAGAGAGAAAAAGAAAAATCTTTACACTCTATGTGTATTAATAGAAATTATGTGTAACAGATAGAAAGTACTTATGATGAACGGAGTTCTTAACTTAATCTTAGGAATCTATTGATCAGTGCCTTGAAAGTATTCTCCAAGGGAGAATATTAATCCAAATATCATTGAAAGTAAGGAAATCCAGCGTCTCTAGCATTTAAGGACAGCTTATTTCATTAAAAATGTAGAAAAATAGGTAACAATTACTTCTAAAAGTTTGTTGTTAAATTTAACATGGCCTGCTTCATACTTAACATTGAATCTTGCTGTATTTATTTAAAATGTTTAAAAGAAAATAAAATTTTAGATGCAAATTTCCCAGGCATTGTTTTTTTTTTTGTCAAGTCTAAAGCAATTTGCTTTGTTCTAATTTATTTTACTAATTTTGCTGCAAAAGTGTTTGTGGAGGACTTCAGTTATGAGACAGTTTTTTCAGGGATGTACGACTATTTCCATAAGCATGTAGCTCTGATCGTAGATTGGTGCTGTGGCTTCTGTCTAGGAGCACTTGTTCACTGCTGAAATAGTGAAAAGTTGGCTTTTAAAAATTACACAAAGAAGCTTTGCAGGCTAGAAGGCCTGAATTTAAGATCTTCTTGACTTTTAAAAGTGGAGCAATTAAGCCATATTAACATTTATTCTTTATTTTTAATATAACCTATTTGAACAGGAAGATCAAGGGACTAGTGGTGCAGGTACACAAATCCTAAGGATCCCTAGCTCTGATCAAGGTCTGAATAGACTGTGATTTCATGTGATCAGTATTTTTCTACTAGTTCTACTTAAAGGAAGACTAAAACTGCAAAAACAAATGGTTCACACCTCTCAAATCTAAAATGTACCAGTATTGTGGAATCTAAAGGGATTCTCTGCATGGAAGTGCCCAAAAAAAGAGGTCTCACCAGAAAAGGGTTTCTACCAGAGAGAATTACAGCTTTAAAATGAAAAAACTGAAAACTTCAGGGTTTGATTATAAAAATAAGCTTACTTCCTCTAGGGTCCCAGTTTCTTAGCTGGATTGCATCTCAGGAAAGCATCCAAAAGCAGATACTTTTCACAAAAAGAAAAAAAAAGGCTTTATTGAAAACCTGGTTTGTTGCTGAGGAACAGCTTTCATGGAGAAACTTTGACTAGGTGTGTCTCAAGCATAGTAGAATACAAATTTATTCTGGTTTGTTCCTCAGGCATCCAGAGTTAGGCATTTTGATCTTTCTGAAATCAGCAATATCCTTAACTAGAGAGCAGGCAGTATAATAGATTTCTTGTACAGAGTCCAGTTACTGTATGTTACTCTTGGATCTGTTGGATAACACAAAGTGTGCTTAATAATAAAGCCTGCCAGTTCTCTTCGCTTTGCTCTTCCCCTCTCGGCAGATTACCAGATTTATGTTCGATTTCTTGGATCTTTTTGTTACCTTTTTTGCCAAAGAATTTGCTCTGATTGAAGTCACTGGAAAGGAGAAAAAGCAGAAGAAAGAGTTTCTTGCTCCTCTTTGTCATTAACAGTTCTGGTACTCTCTGCTGAGGGCAGTAATCAGTCTGCACTATTGCTTTGCTTGTTAGGAACACTGGCTATTCCAGAGAGGGGTGCAGTGTTCACAGAATCCTCAGGCACCCACCAGGATCATCCAGTCCAGCTCCTGACCCTGCACAGACACCCCAACAATCCCATGCTGTGCCTGAGAGTGTTGTCCAGACGCTGCTGGAGCCCTGGCAGCCTTGGGGTCATGACCATTCCCTGGGAAGCCTGTTCAGTGCCTGAGCACCCTCTGGGGGAAGAACCTTTCCCTGATAATCAGCCTAAGCCTCCCAGGTATTCCAGAGACCAGGTACGGATGACACAGAACATCAGGCTGCAGCATGTTCCAACTGCAGCAGTATTTTCCTTCTATCTGCTTTTCACGGTTAATTCCAAGTCAAGCGTGGTGGTAACGCTTTCTCTTAGGACAGAATTAGGATACGCCCGTTCAGGTGAAGGGCGAGTTATCTCAGGGGCAAATGGTTGCAGTTGTTGCACAAGTGTCAGTCAGAGCTTGCAGGGTGCTTGCCATTCACTTTTGAAACCTGTTCTAGACTTCCAAACATAAATGAAATTTTACATATAATTTTAAGAAGGACTAAAAATAGTTTGTGCTGTATGCCTGAGACTGGAAAAAGCAAGTGAGATTGCAGACACACCGGCTTCTCTGCAGGTGTGAAAAAGAAGTGTCAGTGTGCCTTGAATGTTGTTCCCCTTTCCCAGTTACACCTGGTTGCCTCTAAGAGTTGTTAGTGATCTCTGGAAGTTTTTCTTCTGTTTTTTTCAGCCTGTGGGCACTGTAACATCACTGGTGTGTGTGGGTAAACCTCCAGGCAGGCCATTGAAATGCTACAGGAGGTTTCCAAGTCCCCCCTTCTTTGCCTCCTTGAATAGAAACCTTTTCTTGTAAACTTAGCAACAACAACAGCAGCAAAGCCAGACAAAAGAGAGCTTTTGGGTCGCTCAGCAGTCCCAGGAGGGGCACTGCCAGCTGCGGGTCACTCCTTTGTGCCGTCTCCAAGCGGGATGCACGGGCTCTGCTCTGCCAGCTTCAGGTTGGGGAGCCGCAGGGCGATCTCTGCCGCAACAAGGGCTTGTTTGTCTGTCTTTCCTGTTATGAATAGCAATGGGCAAGCATGTTTTGTGTGATTTCAAATCCCCTTAAAGTTCATGTGTTTGAAATCAAAGCCAGAACTCAAATCCTACGAGGTTTGTGTTCTGTTAGGAACTGGCCTCTTGCCAGGATGTGTCTGTTCATTTAACTTTTAACCCTCGAATCAAATACATACCAGTTTGCTATACCGAGTCACTCGTATTGCTTTATATCCTCTTCCTTATATTTTTTAACATCTGTTCTATTGCATGCATTTACAGATACCAGAAAGTTGCTAGCATAGATGTTTGCTCTCTCATGAGCATAAGAATTTTATCTTCCATCTTCATCTTGTTTCACAGTTTCAGGGCTCACAGCATGTGCTTTCCGCCTGTTCCTCTATATGTCTAAGGCAGTAAAGAAAGGCTGAAATCCATCCTCTTTGAGGGCTGTATTTTAGATGCTGTATGCTTTGAATATGGACTGAAATAAAGCCCCGGCTATCTCTGCCCTGTAGTGGTTTGGTTTACCCACTGTTGTCTGGTTCTGAGAGGTGACACAGTTGCAGCAGCTCTGCAGGGCACTGAGGAACAGGATCTTGCCTAGTGCAAATATGAGGTGTTTGTTTGCGTTTTTTCATGTTGCTGGGGTTTTTTTTGGTGTGGGTTTGGTTTTTGTTGTTTTGTTTTTTGTTTTTTTTCTTTTTTTATTTTAAGCTTGTCTTGCCTCTGGTGCTGTTCTATTCTGTGCTGGTGTACTTTTATGCAGGTACACGGAACCCCAAGTGACCCTGATGTGGAAGATTATAGAAAGCTTGCAAATTGACTGAAAATCATCTGCGTGTCATATTTTATAGGTGAACCCAGTAGTAAGCTATTGATTCCATATAGGTTCACTTGCCGATTCTTTTTGGGTCTTTTTTCCCTTTAAATTGTTGCACCTATAAAAAAAATTAAAGTGTGGGTGTTTCTGTGTATCTATAAAGAAGAGATATATGTGTTTGTTGTTACCGGCATATTGTAGTTATGTGTTAGCAGACATTTTTAAGAGGTAATATGTTGAGTTAATAAAGTATATCCATGCTTTCCTTTGGTGAGCAGGAAAGTGTTTATTTTTCAGTATTTTATACTGTGAGGTGATTATGGGAACCTGCTGTGATCATAGCTGTTCACTTAAATATAATCTCTTTGATCATGATTATCTGTAAATCAGATGCTATTTTTTTGAGTTTGTTTGGGTTTTTTACAGACATGTGATCAAAAACCTATAAATAACTTGGTCTGTCACTTCAGATATCATGTGAATTAGGGTTATTTGAACTACAGTGTGAATTTTATGGCGCGTGTATGTTCTCTAAGTGCAGGAGATGGAATTTTGAACATCAATGCTTGTGATTATGAACTTTGAATATGTTTTCTGTGTATATCCTGCATTTTAGCTATGGCTGTTTGAAGGAATAAGCTTGTTGTAACTCACTGGAATGTCTCAAAAAGCACTGCCCAGCACATCCATGGGAGTACTGTTTTTAAACTAAATATATTTCAAATTTATTCTAAATATATTTTAGTTATTTTGTTTTGGTTTAAAATAACTGTAAAGCTTTTAACTTTTTATACAGTATCATCACATTCGATGTTCATGAAAACCATTCTCTGTTTTTAAAAAGGGTCATAATACAGTATTTTACTTCAACCTGAGAAAGTAATATAAAGTAATTCCACCTTTTCTTAAAAACAACTCAAAACACGAATCAAAGGGAACTATTACTTTTACAAGGTTGACTATTTGACTGTACAAATGGATGTGGAATATTTAATTTGAATACTTTTAAAAGTAGATTTAAGCAGCACTTTGTCAATTCTGAATACAATTGCTTGAGATTTATTTTTGCTGCCATAAGCAGCAGCATCAAAGTATGTGAGGAGCTGAAACTTTAAACAGTATTGTTTAATATTCAGATATTCATTAAAATTTCCGCTGGAATTTTCAGCGGCTGTGTTACAGATTAAAAGGCACTGGAGATAATCTTATCCATTCATTTTTCTTTTTCTTAAAGTTCAGTCATTTAAGACAGAAATGGTGGTAAGAGGTGCAACCTTAAAAATTACAATAACACTATTTTGGGATTGATAGTTTTTGCTTTAGCTGTAACTGTTTCTAATGTTCCTTTTTTTCTGTTTTCCATCCCACTGGTGATGTACTGCATGAGGTCTGTAATCACAAATTCCACCTTAAATTTTAGAGCAGGGTTAAATTGGGTGTTAAGACTTACAGACATCTACGCTACCAAAGGAAGATTTCTCCCCATGCCTGTCCCCCACCTCCCCTAATGTTTTAGAATTTCATCATGTTTCCTCTAAGGGCTTTGGATCAAATTTTGGATATAGTTACTGGGTTTAAATAGCAGACCTTTAATAAGGACTATTGTTCACTGTCCTGCCAGCTGTTCTGTACCACAGTCTGGGCAATGGATCCTAGTCAGTCGATGTTATAAATCACGTTATTTGTCCTTTGCCAACTTTGCCCCTTCTCAAGAAAGAAGCTGCCAGTCTGAATCTTGAAAGACTCTCTGTAGAGAGCAGAAAACTTATGGTAGCTTGAAAAAGGGCTTCTTTTTCTCTTGTAAAGGCAGGTGAGGGGATCAGCAAAAGGGTCTGTAAAGATACAGAGAGCACAGAGCCACTGCTGAAGCTGGAGGCTTTCACCAGCTGCTGTTAATTGTGAAGATGGCTCTTGGTTTATGTGTACATATAAGAATGATGGATATGGAACTGGAGTAAGTTCATCTCTCTTTAAATTATGAATAAACAAGCAATTTCAATCACAAATTATGTGCCACCCTGTCTATAATCTACCCATTCACTTTACAAAGTAAAGGAGGCAGCTGATTAAATTTAGCTGGCATGTTTTTTTGCCTGCTGTCTAGACAATTGGCTTGATTCCCATTCCTCTGGACTTAGCTCTCTTTCTTGGTTGTAGGCCCACTAGGCCACTTAACCATTCCACTGTTGTTTGAACAGTGTGTTCCTGAGGGTGATAGAGAGCATGTGGGGATGGGCTTTTTTTCTTCTTGGGTCATTAACAGAGAACATGGTACCAGTAAATAAACACATGCAGGATCTCTGCTAATGCTGAGGGAGTCCTGTTAGGGGGCAAATTATTCAGCTCTAAAATCAGCTCTCTTTCTACTTTGCTGCTGCTGGAATTCAAATGAGCCCTTTCACCTGATGTCACTGCAGAAGCAGTGTACAGATTCCAGTGTGCTGTCTTTCCCACTGCTGTTTTTACACACATAAGAAGTCAGCGAAACAAAGAAAACCTGAAAATAAAACCTAAACCAAACACGACCCCCCACCTCACCTGCAGTCAACACCAAACCCAAACTGCAAACAACCCTCACTTTGAGCACTTATCTCCAGGTTCTTTGGATGTAAAGACCCTTTGCATTTACAGACCCAAAAGGTATTGATATTATTGGAGCATACTACAAGAATATTCTTTCACACTAAAATGCCCCAGTACATCTGTTGTGCTGGATTTGTAGTGTCCTGAGGACTCACGCTAATTTGTTATACAAATGGTTGTTATTTCTGGTGTATGATTTCAGGCTAGAACTGCAGACTGACCTATTTAGCCATGGGGTAAAGTGTAGTTCAGTTTTGAGTGAAGTTTGGGATATAAGGTGAGAATTTTTTAAGAATTTCACACAGAAAGTGCTTGAAAATTTAAACTGTTCTTATGTGCACTTTTTTGTACATGGCGTCAGTCTTGTGGTTGGAGACAAATGGATGCAAAACAGTTGGGAATTGCCTCAAATTCAGTGCATGTTGGTCAGTGCAGTGCTGAGACCGGAGGGTGTCCAGGTGTCACAGCACCCAGCCAGGCTGGAGGGCAGGCAGAGATGCTGGAGCAGTTGGGTATTGTGCTGCTTAGTGCATTTTCCTAACACACTCCTACAGGTCCCTTCAGCCAGCCAGCAAGCTGGATTTCCTGTGTAGGATAGATACAAAATGGACAGGAAATTGAATTTTCATGAGAGACATGATGATTCAGATGAAGTTGAGGTTTGTGTCCAGGCCACCCATAATCAAAAATCTAATTTTGCCTCTAGAAACATAGGTGTCCTAGTGGATATATTTTTAGCAGCTGTATTGTTATCTTTCATTGTGGGTTTTTTCCTTTTTTTTTTTTTTTTTTCCCTCTTAGAAGGCCACATTAGTCCAAAATGCTGTGTGGCCTTTGCTCTGGTAATGTAATTTGGCTTTTGATGTGACAGTAAGCAAGATGCAACTCTCATGCAAATACTTGTTTCTTGGAGCATTCAAATAGGCAAGCTATCATTCATCATTTTAAAATTGCAGGGATTTGGTAAAGAATCTGTAGCAGCCAATGGTTTCATCCTTTCTGGGTCTGTTTTCCTGATTGTCTGCATGAGGTGTGAAGTTTTTTGGGGTTTTGTTTTGCATTGTTCTGATCAGCACAAGTTTGTGCAGATGCCATCTGTTTTGTATTTAGAATTATGGTACCTACTGTATTTCTTCTATGAATAGGGCAACCTGAAATGTCACAGCTGTGAAACTTAACTCAGAAGTTGAGGTTTTTTCCCTTTTACCCCCCCCATTGTTGATTCTGCTGTGCTCCTATTAATCCTGCTGGGGAGCTGTATTTTCCCTAGCTCAGTCTGGTGTGCCATTTTGCCTCACCCGTTTCAAAGTGATCTCATACTGCAGTTCCTCAGAAAACCATCTGTTTAAATTCTTGGTGATTTGATGGTCTTTTCTGTCTTTTTTTCTTACAGTCACACACATTTCAAGTGTTTGGCCTCACAAATGCTTTGCAAAAATATTTTGCACCCTGCCAGAAAGTCTACCCTTTTGTCTTCAACTAACAGTTTATTTGTTTTTAATGCATCTGTCACAGTTATTTTTTCTTTCCTCTCTTTGGAAGGAAAAAGTTAATATTTTTCAGGTTCACTTTGCACTTCTTACTTAAAGGAAGTAGCCTCTACTCTGCCATTTTTTGGTTTCCACGTTGAACACAAGCTTCCGCAGAGGTAGTTGTTTGACTCTTGTTAATAAGTAGAAGGCATTGTGTGGCTTCTGGATATTTTCTGCAAATTCTATAGGTTCAGTTTTATATGATGGAAAGGAAACACTGAATACTTAGCTTCTACTTCCAAACAACGATTAATGCAGTAAGGAAGACAATATCCTCTTTAAAATCTATTTTTGTCTTTCCCTCCAATTTTGCTGTACAGCTTCCAGACCTTCCCCTAGACTCATCCTGCCTGTCTTCCTGTTGAAAATGTGAGGAAACATTTGCACATATCCTCACAAAGAAGCTTTACTTATTTGTTGGTTGCTGCACATAATTTTCGTAGCATTATTTGCAGCTTAGACCCTCCCAAAAAGAAAAAAAAAATCAGTTTTGCTACAGCAAATGAGATTTTTAAAATTAATTGGGACTGCTTTGGCTTAGAGGCTAACACAGGAACACTTCTAGCGAGAATAATGCCTAAAAATGCGTATGAGCTAGGAGGAAAAAAAAGAGGCTACTCTTGAACCAAATTTCATATTGTGTTGTGTGAGAGATTCCACATGTTGTTCTTCATACAAATGTTTTCTCCCAAGAAGGAGAACAAAGCAGGATATTCAAAAGAACATAACAGTAAAACATACGGATTTTTAAAAAGTCTGTCATCTTAAATGAGCAGTATCATTCTTTAGCTTGCCTCCAGTGGGTCTGAGATGTTTGTAGGCTGTTAAAATATGAGTTCATTCTAGGACGAAGAAGGTTTTCTGTTTTTTACGTTTTCCTCTGTAAATCATTTGAGGGGGGGAGAGAAAAAAAGGGTGGAATTATGCTCTGGATGCTGCTGCCTTTGCATTTTTGGCATTATGCCTTCTTACTGTTTTATTGTCTATTTTGGCTGAACTTGGAGTTCCAGCCATGCTCCCTGCCAAAAAGGAAAAAAAAAGTCAGGTCCTTTAAGGATACTGAAAAATGAAGCCAGTTTTTGAATCCGCCACGTCCTGTAAGCAAATAAAAATGAATCTCTATGGAGCTCAGACGTTACTTCCTGTTCTCCTTTGGATTCCAAACAGGAATGGAGCAATTTTTCTCTGAATCAAAAAAATGGAGGGGGGAGGGGGAGACTAGATTGCTTCAAAGCAGCACAGGAGAAGTCTTCGAGAGGCTTCTGTGTGGCTAACTTTTAAAATATATGTAAAATATTTTACACCTTAATATGTCTGTACTTGGGAAAATGTGCAGCATCTTTCCCCCACCACTCCAACACTCATATTTTGTAAGACAGTGGACATATTAAATATATATATAATTTTTTGTTGGATGTTTCCTTTTCTACTGGTTTTGTAACTTGTAAACTAAGCTTGCAAATGTTTTGGTCTTGATAGCATATACTGATTCATTAAGGCATGTGAAAGTGATCGAGAAGATCCTACTTGTGGTTTCCTGAGAAGNGGAATGCTTTTCCAGATAAACTAAATGGGATTTTGTTACGGTAATCTGTGTATTGTGATAACTCCATCAGTAAAGATCTCAGTTTTTAGGTGCTGCTACTTTCTTAACTTCTGAATGGCTGCAGAATGTATTCTGACATAAAAGATAAACTACTAGCACAAAGTAGACTTCTGGATTTTTGCCACTGTGAAATTAGGAGTAACTGTAACCCAAGCAGACTGGCCAAGCTTGAAATTCGCTGTGGACAAATGTTCTTTGTGCATAATTCTAGAGGAAACTATTTTTGGTAGTGAATGAATATATGTAATCATTAACATATGACAGGGCTGCTGTAAAGGCATTAGGCTGAAGCATGAATGCTTCCAGCACCCAAGAGGTGCTGTTGTACTTTATTTAATAAACTGTCTGGAATGTTCTATGACTTTGACTTTTTTTGCTTTCTTAAGTTTACATTAATAAAACAACTTTAAAAATATTTGTAGGAGAAAAGACTTGATTTTTTTTCTTTGAAAGAGGCAAAATGATGTAACTCAAAAAAAGTCAGTTATGCTGTTGCAAGGAACAGGAAAGAACACAAAGAAGATTCTTTCAGGATCTCTGAACATACTTTTATAGGCAGTTTTCAGTATGTATATTTATTTGTGTTTGTCTGGGAAAGGTAAATTATCTGAGAGGCACTGGATTTCTGGATATAAGTAGAAGTTATTACTGTTTTTGCAGAAAGTAAAGTCTTAGAGATCCCATTATACTTCTTGCCAATGTTGAAAGGGTTGATTCGATTTCTTATCTCAACATGCAGTGGGACACAGGAGAGCTGTCAGCATCATAGACCCGGTTGCAGGAGTTTTCTGAAAGTAGCTTTTAGCATTGCCTTGTCTTCCTAGGTTTGTGGCCTGAGTTTCAAGGAAGGTTGAGAAGTGATAGGAAAGCCAGGAGTACTGAGTTGGTGCCCCAAAGGCTGCTGGATGGTGTGGAAAGTGCTCTGCTGTGCCCTACGCAGCTGAAGACTGGCCCTGCGTGCTGGGCAGTGCCAGAGTGCTCTC
This sequence comes from Pomatostomus ruficeps, assembly GCA_013400735.1. Lineage (NCBI taxonomy): Eukaryota > Metazoa > Chordata > Aves > Passeriformes > Timaliidae > Pomatostomus > Pomatostomus ruficeps. Next base: position 17,526 of record VYZT01002104.1, read on the forward strand.
CTTGGTTTGTGGCATGGGCATTTGGGTAACAGCGTGCTTCAGTCCCGATAAAATGTCTTGGGTGGAAGGTGATGCACTGGGCAAGCTGTGCTATTTCTTGGAGCAGTGGGAAGGTTCAGGAGATTGTCACTCTCTACCCCACGCTCTCCTTCGCAGGTTGTCAATGACTGGGTGAGGTCCCATGGAAGTCAGTGGGAATTTTATCTTACTATAATGGATGATCTGCATATCTTGATTGATGGCCTAGGTCATCTGTGTTCCCTTCTCTTAGACAGGGAATAAGGAAGGTGTTAACTTTCCAGTGGATATGGACTTATTTTTTTCCCCCCCTGCCCCCCCCCCTTTTTTTTTTAAAGGCTGAACTCTGAAGGGTTATACAAACAGTAACTAGAGGGAATAAGATTTACATCTAGGTGGAATATTAAATATGAGCCTTACATCTGGAAACATTTACTGGATCGGACCCTATCTGGAATTGCAAGTCAACCAAGGAGCACAGTGGGAAACAAAGAAAATGGCACTAGTAACTCAGAATATTTTTTTTAAATTAGTAGTTCTGAATTTCATTCATGCAGGTTAGTATTTATGATTTTGCCCAAAATGCATACTTTTCCACATTAGGGTTGGTCTAGCAAAGTTTTCACCTGTAATGTTCATTTTAGCCATTCTGTTGTCTAAGACTTGTCTTCTATATTTAGAACCTTTTTGGCCAGTGATTTCTGACTGCTTTCATAGATGCATAAAACCAGTTTTAATATGTTTTGCCTTCCATGCACCACAGAAACTTTGTGGTAGTTCTCTCTCAGACATTCAGGCTACAGATTGCTGTGCTGTTGTATTACACTTCAGACTTAGTTTTTACAGAGAAAAACTTTAACGGTACCCCAAACTTTTGCTTTAACTGGACTTCCTAGGAAGATGAGAATTAATTATTCCATGCCTGTCTTTCATGACCCAGCTAGAAACCTCTGACCTATTGCCAGGTTTGAAAGAGGGGTGCCCAGTTAGATACTGTGGTTTTACACAAGGTGTTCTCTATTGGCTGTCCCAGGCCTTGTGCAGCCCTGAGGCATCAGAACTGCAGACAGACATAATGGGTGGTAGTGGGAAGCATAGGGATTGTTGGAAGAATTTGTGGCATATCGTATTGGGGAAGGAGAAGCATGGTCCAACTCTGATAAAATGAAGTTGTCAGAGGACTGTACACAGTCAGCAAGTTTTTAAAAGAAGTTTGCAAAAAGGAAGTATCTGAGTAAAGGAAAGTACTTGCCTTATGTTCATCATGGGTGAGCTCAGCCATTTTTAGATACCAAAGAAATCTTTTTCATAGATGTTCTGTGTCCCCTGGAGATTCTTTAGTGCCTTCGAAGCGCTTCATTCATGCTGCAGCCTGCCTGTGAATTGGTCAAAAAAAGCGCAGCTGCAAACACAGGTAGAAGTGGAGTGTCTGCAGGTCAAGTGCCGATAGAGTTTTGTGCGCTTTTATACATCCGTGGCCTACACATTGCTAAACTAAATTTCTGAGTGTATCACTCAAAGATAAAAGGCTCCAAGCTAAAGTAGGTTCATGCCAAGTTCCATTCCAGTTCACATGCTTACAGACAGGTTCCATACTCTGTATTGTTCAGGGGACAAATTTTACTGGAATTTCTTAAATTTGTACCACCTCAGACTTTTTAAGATTATTCTTGAGTAACATTAATTTAAAAAAAAAAAAAAAACCAAAAAGCAAATTCTGCTTTCTTGAAAATAAAGAATGCTCTGAACATTTAACTAAAATTATTTTTGTTTTATATGCTGCCACACATCATCTGTCTGATTTCACAGTTCTTTATATTGGAAAATATAGCAATCAATAGCAACAGTAGAAAAATTCTGTCATAACCCTGCTATTAAACTCTCTCATCTCTTCCCCAAATTCCCTATTTTAACCCAAAGAATTAAAATTATACTAGGAATGGAGATCATTGCAGTTTCTTCAGGGTTGATGCAGTTAAATTGGAATGAGCCTTTCTTCAAAGGAGTGTAGATAGTCCTTGAAGAACAGGGTACACCTGGCGTGTCAGAAGGTGCTTCTGATATGGGCCCAGACATCCATCTTCCCAGAGGCAGTACAGCCCTCCCCTAGGAGGGTTTACATTGTCCTGCTCTTGCCTCTGCTGAGGTGATTAAATCCTGTTTTGCAGAGACAGAGGCTGTGTCATTGTAGTGCTGTTGTGGGGTGTTGAGTCTGGAGGGAATTAAAAAAAAAAATTAGTGATCTAAAGATGAAGGAGAAAATTTTACAGGATCCAGGGACAGCCCCAAATCACTGCAGCAGATCCTGTGGAAAAAGGTCTTTCAGAAGTACCTGTTGGAAGAGCTGTGTGTTCTGTCTCTGCTGAGGATGGATGTTTGATGGCAAGTTGAGGGAAAGCAAAACATGTTTCTGAGTTTGGCCTTCATAACAGCTGATGATTTATGGCTTCAGGTATGTCTTACACCTTTCAACAGAAAGATCATATTTCTTATTGGTGTCACCAGTACAAACTCCCTGTTTTCTATGAAAGAGTATACTCCTGAAATCACCCAGTGAAGCAGCAGCCAGACACCCTGCTCGTATGTATTGCTGGCTCAGACTCAGATCTGAAACGATTAATTCTGTACTTAAAATAATCTGAATCTTACATAAAGTAAATGTGTGATGCAATCCTAGAAGCGAGTATTGCATAAGATCATGGGGCTTTTCTCAGATCTAATGGAGTGTGTGACTGGAATTCCAGGCCTCACTGTTGCAGCCATCTGAATACTCAGCTATTCCTGCTTTCATCTCTTGGCTGTAAAGGGAATGCAGAAGTGGTGAAACCATGTGAGGACATGGAGAATTCAGGCAGTGAATTTAGTAAGTATATTTTTTTCTGTATTTTAGCTTAGAGTTCTTTGGATGCTGGATGCTTTGTACAAACTAAAATTAATTTTTTTTATATAATGCCTTGCATTTCAGATTTAATTTAAAGCTTGACTGATACAGCTCTCTTGCTGCATACCTATTGGAACACTAGTACAGGGCTTCACTGGAATTTTTATTGTGGTTAGACTGCAGGTTTGCCATGTTAGCTGTTCCAGTAAGGAAAAAATTCAGGGAAGGAAATTTTGTTTATTTACATAGAAGGAATTTCAGTTTAGTTTCCTACTTTGGCAGCAGTGTGTATGTGTTGGCTGCCATTGACACAATAAACATCTGATTCCATGATAAAGTCTCGAGTGTTTCTTGTTTTGCAGAATTATTAACATCAATAATAAGGTAATTAGTGCAATCTGTTAATAATTATGTGCCTTATATTCAGTTCTAATATCTCTTATTGCCTAGGTGGGGAGAGAGAAAAACAAGGAATCAATTTATTCAGGAGAGCTGCAGCTCTAAGTTAGAAGCTTTTTGTTGAAACAGTAAGTGGATATGTTCATGTGTGAAGGTTTTTAATGGCTGGGATTTTGTGTTATTACAGTTTAAGATCTTCAGTGGAACACTGGATGGTGCCTTTGGGAAGGGTGTTAGGGGTGATGTTCAGTATTCTGTTTCCCTTGTACTCAAGTGGGAATGTGATACTCTTATAAATCAGGTTAACTACATCAAGAGATTTGGAATTAACAATGATGTCATAGTGTCTAAAAAGTGCTAAACTGGAACAAATCATGCATAAATCCTTATCACAAATCCTACTTAATCCTTTTTATATTGCTTGTTATAAACAGACACATATACAGAGATTATACATAGTATATTATTATGTGTATTCTCCTACAGAAAAAGCTTGGTCAGTGGGGGATTTGGTGTGGCCTTTGCCACCAGTATTTCTAATTACAACTAGGTGACCATGACATGAAGAATCAGCCAATATTTGCCTAAGTAAAAACTGAGAATTTGCTTTGATGTTTGTGACCGTTTATATTAGTTATCTGAATATGTCTATAAAATCACTATCCTATTGATGTAAACACTGATGAACTGAAGGAGTAATTTCACCTGTATTTGAGTTGGCCTGCGTTTTCTGCAAACGTTTTTGTCTCAAGAGTTTGAGGTCACTAAGAAGTCTTTACTCGTGTTAAATTGCTTTACTTCTTAATTGAAATTTTGCATAAAATCAAAAGAATAGGGAATATAGTGTATTGGAGGTTACCAATAATCACAAACTGTATAAAAGCATAATCAAGGCCAATAGTTAACAAAACTCAAATCCCAGAAACCCGAGATGAAACAAGGGAAAATAGCTGTCAGTTTTCCTGTTTAGCAAACAAGATCTTTAGTAATTTTGGATGGTTAAACCAAAATTGCCAACATACCCTTTCATTATATTGCCTTCCAAAACCTACAAACCTAACTGCAGTCTCTGACCAAACCATGACTCTATTTACCAGATGCCTTTCCTACTAGCAAGTGTCTAATTGATCTTTCTGAGCCAAGATAGTTGTGAAGAACAGAGTTTCTTGTCTCTGCCTACATTCTGCAAATAGCTTGGAACCTTCCCATCTCAGTGTCACATTCTAAATATTTGCACTCTGAGGTTTCTTAGGGGAAAAATGACAGAATAGTTACTATGAAATGGCTTATTGGGGTTGTATATTTAATTTAATTTCCCTAAGTAATAATAGGTACTAACTCCTGATGTGTAATAGTCATACAAAACAGGAAAAACTCAGTCCATGCAATATGGGTTTTGGGAGCTAACTTTTTCATCTTGTCTGTGTTTGTTTCAGGGTGAGCTGTACTCAAGTTTAAAACCAGGTACAGTCTACAAGTTTGGCTTATTTTATACAGTAACAGTGCTGGAATCTGCTGGAAAACATTGCATATTTTCTATCTTAAAAAAAAAAATTAAAATGTTAATTTTTACTTTTGCAAAATTGGCCAAAGTACTCAATAACACTCTGATTTACATTAGTATTGGTCATGGATGCTTAATATTCCCAACACAAATTTCTGTGCATTGCACTCAAACTAAATGACTGCTATTACCTCATTTACTATCTCCTACATCCCTTAGTCCCACTCTGTGCTTGGTAAGGTGATTGTGTCGCATTTTCAGCTAAGACAGGAAGAGGATGCATTTTCACATGACCACTCAAATCTGCTGATACTGGTCCAAAGAAGCTGCACCACAGCTAGATCATCAGTTTGATTTTCTTTGCTCCACTTTATACACAGAAATTGATAAGTTAGAAATACTAACATTTGCTGCTAAGAACTGAGGAAAGCATTGATGTATTTTTTTGTCATTCTTTAGTTAAAAGTAGAGTCATTCTCGGCGACCCTACCAGTTTAAGATCAGAAAGCAGTATTTTGACAGATGCTCTTTTGTGTTTGCTATGTCACTAGCAGGTTTTCGTGTCCCTCCTGTCCAAGAAAGCAGAAAATCAGCATGGAATTCCAGTGGCTAAATCGCTTTCTGTAGTTGCAGCCAACTGGTTTATGTGCTTCACATTTTGCTCAGTTGCAATTGTGTCATTGTAAGTGCTGCCTTTCCCCATCCCCCAATATTTTATTTTAATGATACAGAAAAGCGATTCTTTCAAGATGCATTTATTTGAATTGTGCCATGTTCTACACTGACAAAAGCAGAGTCAGTTGATCATTTAATGTTACTCTGAAATTAAAAAATCAGGTGAGAGTTATCTCAGTTTCCCTAAAAAAAAAGATCTTTAAATCTTGCATATGAGGCAGCAAGCAGCATCAAGGCATATCTGTCATCCTGAATGAAAATTTGGCACAGGACCTCTGCTCACCTGATGTAATTCCCTGAATACCTTTTCTACATCCTTTGCCATTTCTTTTTCCTCTGTGTGTGTATTGAGATGCCTCTGTCTCTTCGCTTTACATGGTTGTTCTCCAGGTCCCTGTGTTTCCTCTTTTGCCTTTCCATTTAATTTCTTGTTCCTTGTGCTCTCTAACTTTCCTCCTTAGAAGTCACAGCAACTATATCGAGCATGTTGTTTTCTCTCACTATGAGACTGTACTTCTTCTCTGTACTTCTCAATCTACTGCATAAATGAAGCTATTTTTTCCCACTATAGTGTTACAGAATCATAATACCTCTTTGCTAGGGATCTACTCAGTTTGCCACATTTCCCTTTGCATTTCTTGAAGGCAAATTTCTTTTTTTCTTCTTCTAGAAGTACAAAGAGAGACTCGTTTCTGAGGGAGAGACTCTTAGCAGGTTTTTCTTAGCAGTCTTTAAGGCTCATTTCAGAGAGACTCAGTTAACAGAATCCTCATTTAAGAGACTTGTATGTAAAGGTAGGCTCTGTGCTTGTAGGCAAAGGCAGATTTTGTTTGAAAATTACAGAAATAACAGGCAAAGTGAATGCATGTAATCACTTACTGCTGCAGTAAGGAAGTTATAAAGTCAGCAGTAAAGCATAGGGCTTTGTATCCACCCATATCTGAATATGTGTGGAAACCAAAGGACTTAAAGAAGCAAAATTTGCTCTTCTGTCCCCCCTGCCTTTTTTTTTGAAGAAGTAGACTTTAAGAGTAGACTCATTGAAAGAGTTGATAAATTGTGTATCACATCCTGAATTTACCATGATTGAAGCAATAAGGGGAGTTAATGAAGGTAGATAGGTAGGAAAATTAGAAAAGCTCTAATGGCTTTCAGTCCCATGTAATTTCTGGCTCACTGAGAACGTGAGTCTCTATGAAAACCTCCTGGAGAGGAGAGGGTGTCTGAACGGCTGTCTCTTTTCAGGCGGTGAAATGTCCTATTATGCTCTTTTGAATTAGAACAGTATCACAAAACACAAGCCCAGCTTCTGTGGTGGAAGGAATTATTTTTAAGATTAATTAAAATCTTTGTCTAATCTGATGTCAGGTTATAGTTTCAGGTGCCCTCTCTGCAGCAGATATATGGGCATTCCAAGCAAAGTTCTCTATGTGCTTGTACACTCTGTGCATCTCATTGGTGGTATCTTTTTTAACTGAACAACTGTGTGGTTTTTTTAAAGCATGGTTGAGCTAATTGTTATCAAACTACTTGTATAACAGGGATTATTTTCACTGCCTTAAATGCAGTTGAAAATTAAGATTCTTTACTGTGTTATTAAATTAAGTGAAACTTGCTTCAGACTGTGCAGTTTTTTTCTGCTTTTGATAACTAGTACGTCTGTTGTTTCTCATGTTACAGAGAGAGGAGGTTTCATGTTTGTGGTTGATGTCATCCCAACTCAGGGCTGTCTATGACAGGAGCCTTCTGTATAGCCTGCAGGTGGCCTTTGCAATTGTGTGCCCAAGTCACTGAGGCTGTAGGAGCCACAGAGTATCTCTTGTTTGCCCTGGATGGGGCGAGTGTCGGCGCTCTGGAGTGCTGGAGCTGTTGGTCATGTTGAGCACGAGTTGAATGATGACACTGAATTCTTCCTCTTGGAGCTGCACTGTTATACCTGATAAATAGAACAGTGCTGTACTTGCTTTGGTTAGCTGGCATGAGTTTAAGTGTCTTCTGGTAACTCACAGTGTCTGAGCAAGGCTTGGGGGAACCCTATCTGAGCTTTTGGAGAAGGTAGATAATGAGGAGTTCAGTAGTCCAGGTTTTGTCAGAGGTTTGAGGTTAAACCACAGTCAAGTCACTTTATGTTGTTGAACCTTTCCATTGTCTGTGACTAAAGATGAAATCAAAGATATACTGGATGTTGAGGTTTATGTTCATAGAGGAAGAAAATGTATGGTGTATTTATTTTGTGATGATTTCTAAGCCTCTATTAAAAACACATTTAAGTGTGAAGCTAACTTAATATTATTATCAGAATTAGTGATTCTTATTTTGACTTTAATACATTCACTGTTTTTAGCAGAGATATTTGCAAAAGAGCATATTTGTTCTTTTCCAGTTTGGTATTTCGGGTCAGATTCAGGCCTAGAATGGGCAGGTTCAGCACCACTAAATTGGTGTCTGTATGTGGCCTCCCCACTTTAAATAGCTGTCACTCTTTCAATTTGGAATGGAATCACTGTTCCTCCTTTATGTGTATGGAAGAACGGCACTGAAACAGCACTTAATGAGTCATACCATATAAACAGTAGTTGAAAAGCCTATTGATGCTGTATTTTACCACTGCATAGGAAAGCCAGGATTATTATTTTGATCCCAAAGTGATTAACATGTCCAAACATGCTGCAGGGAGTTAACAACTCTTCCTAACCACACGCAGACCAAGCAGAGCAAAAGTGCATCTTTACACCTAACTGGAGGTTAGCCGAGCTCTTTCCTACGTTGGGCTTTCCCACTTAATGCCGCCGGCAAGATCTGCCATTCCCTTTGTTTCTTCTCCAGCGTTACTGCCCTCTGCTTGGGGATTCTGTTCTGCCCACATCTCTCTGGCTTCCTTCAATACCATCTTTCCCTTACGTCTGTAAACTTTGAGTTCCCCTGCCACAGAGGGCTGACAAAACAGGTGTGCATATGTTACATCTGTAAACTTTGAGTTCCCC
>VYZT01002106.1:0-10598 GCA_013400735.1 Pomatostomus ruficeps
AACCCACAGAAGCGTTAGATACTAACTAACCCCACTGCTCCCCAGCTCCAAGAATTTTGTCATAATCATAGAGTTTTCAGTTCCATCACTGTGTTAATTCAAACATCTGTGGTCAAACTTTTGGAAGTATCAAGAATTAGCACAGGTGAGAATTCTCTCACTGGTCTCCTTGTCCTTGGCATCCATGGATGTGTTTACAGACAAAATCAAATGTTAATTAAAGCTGAGTAAGAAAAAAAGGGAAATGGTTCTGGTCAGAAGAAGGACTTACACAAGGTACATAACTGATTATTTTCAGTCTGGCAGTATTCACAACAATGTGAAACCAAAAATGTCATATGACTTTTTTACTGATCTTGCATGCGCCTGTCATAGCTCTTCAAAAGAGTTTCCTTTCTCCTCTAGATACCTGTTCAAATCTGTATATATCCTGTTCCTTTAAGTTTTTAAAAATTAGCTTGACTCTGCTAAAAAATTCTGTGATAGACCAAGTTTTTTTAACAAGCGTGTTGTTTACTAAAGTCTGTTTATTATCTAGTTTATGCCTCTGGAACAGATTGGAAAAAAGACCGGGAGACAGAAATATGAAACCCAGGTTTGGAAAATTAAAAGCCTTTGGATTAGATCTGCATGCATTCCACGAGATATCATCAGTTGTGTTCAGATGATAATAAATGCTGCCTTTTACCTACCAGGTTAATGAAGAGTTTGGTGGGGACTCTGCAGTGTTGGTGAACACCTGAGTAATTTGCTAGTGATGCATATGTATCTGCAGGACATGGTCAGGAGGAACAAAGCACGGGAAACTGCTAAGCAGATGTTCTAGCTGTGAGAAGTACAAAAACCATGGTGGTGCAAATTGGTTAGCTGCTGCTTTTTTTCTACTTTTATTGGGCTTGCATGACAAGATTTTGATAACAGGAAGGCAGCACAGCTGGTTTGTCTGAGAAGCTGCCAGAAGGTTCCCCTGAGTCTGATGGAGCCAGTGCAGCTCCAAGACAGACCCACAGCTGGCCAAGGACAAGGCTGTCACTGACAGTGGTAACATGTCTGTGAAAATGTATTTAACATGGGGAAAGAGTTACTGAAGAAGTGCATTTTCAGCTGGAGAGAGGAGCGAGAATATGTGGGAGAAACAACTCTGTAGACACCAAGGTCAGTGAAGAACGAGGGAAGGAAGTGCTTCAGGTGCTGCAGTTTGCGCTACAGCCCATGGTGCAGACTGTGGGGAGGCAGCTGTGCCCCTGCAGCCCATGGAGGTCCATGGTGGAGCAGAGATCCACCTGCAGCCTGTGGAGAACCTAGAGCAAGAGAATGCCCAGAGAAGGCTGTGATCCCTTGGGACACCCACACCAGAACAGATTCCTGGCACAGCCTGTGGACATATGGTGAGAGGAGCCCACACTGGAGCAGGTTTGCTGACAGGACTTGTGACCCCACAGGTCAACCACATAGGAGCAGTCTGTTCCTGAAGCACTGCACCCTCTGGAAGGTGGAGCAGTTTGTGAATAACTGCAGCTTGTGGGAAGGACTCTAATGGAGAAGTTCATAGAGAACTGTCTGCCTTGGGTGGGATCCCACACTAGAGCTGGGAGGAGTAAGCAATGGCAAACACAACGTGATGAAATGAACTCAATTCCCATTCCACATCCCCCTGCACCACTCAGGAGGGAGAATGTAGAGAAAAATGGGAAAGAACTTGAGTCCAGGAAGAAAGGAAGGGTTAGGGAAAGGTGTTTTTAAGATTTGGGTGTAGCTCTCATTACTCTACTCTGATTTGATTGGTAATAAATTAAACTAATTTTCCCAAATCAAGTCTGTTTTGCCCATGATGTTAACTGGGGAGTGATCTCTCCCTGTTCTTGTCTTGTCCCATGAGCCTTTTGTTATATTTTCTTTCCCTTGCCCAGTTTAAGGAAGGGGGTAATAGAGTGGCTTGGTGGGCAACCGGCATTCAGTCAGGGTCAACCTTCCAAGTTGCTGTAGTCACTGATAAGCCTCTAGCAGAAACCAGGTCAGACTTGGGTGACATGAAATTTTAAATGTCCAGGTTTTACAATTCCAAGCATGTGAGTTACTTAAGTGTGCAATTAACACAGTAAAGGAAAAACGCATCAGATGAGAAAACAAGTTCCATGACTGAATGAACATTAATCGTCATATATGGTTTGAAAAAGTGTCAAATTAACATCATCTTTTAGATGAACAATTTTTTATAGGGTTTTCTGCTGGTTTTAGAATGCAATTAGGCTTCCATCTAAAGTGATGTTTATAGAGAACTCATAATTTATGATATAGATTCTAGATACTCTTATTTCTGAAGGTATCGAAACATGCTTGACTGTTTTGTATGGTATTGTTGAGACCTCTTCAGGAGTCAAAATTGCTGAGGCAGCCCTCAAAGCTGTATATTGAGAGACATTGCAACGAAAAAAGCAGTTTTATCAGTGTTGTTTTTTTGGGGGTTTTTTTTTCCAGTTTCTACTACTGAGGTCTCTGCTAGAGGTGACAAGATGCTGTTATGAGAAAGGTCGTGGTCCTGAAGCACAGCTGCTACTGGAGTACACAAGCAGATATTGAGAGGATGCATGAGATGAAAACATTTGTCAAACTGAAAAAAAATAATCAGGATATAAACTGACCTTAAAAAAAAGAAAAAAATAGAAAAGATAAAACTAGCTTGACATTTACAATGCTTCTTGTAATACACCAGTGGCCAAAGAGTAACAAGTAAGCTAAATTACCTAATTGTCTGAAGATTGAGTAATAATTCTCTGAAATTTGGAACAACATTTCAAAGAAAAAGATTTCTAATTATGAAGAAAATGTAAGAAAACTTATTTCTGTGTACCACTAGGCTAAATTTAATATTTTTATTGCAATAATTGGAGGTGAGAAAAAAGAACCTTCAAAAATTAATAGATATCAAATCAGATAATGGTTTTTAGTCCATAGAAAGGCTATAGAGTTGATTTCATCCTGTAGAAAATCTTCAATGAGCACAGACCTTGAAAAATATAGACAGGTTGTTTTTTTCCACTCACCACGTAATAGGAGGAGGTGATCTGCTGTGTCATAATACCATTTTTTGTCCACACTACGTTATATCATATCTCTGAGTCTATACATCTTATACCAACATGATATGTGATTCTCATGGTTTACAGTTCCTTTTCTGGATATCTTGCTTTTAGGGCACAGCTCCCCATATTTTACAATTGCAACTAAAATGGAATGCACAGAGAGCTCCCCTGTATTAAGTGACTAGTCTCTGGAATTAATTTCATTTTTTTCACACTTACTGTAAAGGACAAAAAAAAAGTGTTGTGTTGGAAATTTTGAAAAATTCCACTAACATATTTGAACTTAAATTCCTGAAAAAAGACATTAAGCTATGAGCCAATCTGATACCAAATTCAGTCTCTGAGGCCTTACCACTCTGTAGATGGGACTTTAAGCTTGAAAGCTTTCTTCTTTCAACATCTTTCTCTGGTCTTAGGCCTCAGGCCTATCTTCCCCATAACGTACTATGTGATGTCCTAATCAGTAAATGATCTTAGACTGAAGAAGCTCAGTCTGCTTTCCCAGGTGCACAGTCAAGCCATAAATCTTGGATAGTGATAAGAATGGCAATTTGAAACCTTTCATCTAAATGTCTTCAAGGCCTTTTTAGAAGCTGTAGTTTTAACAGTGACTCAGACCAAAAGAAAATGTTTTCTTCGTTTCAAGAACCAAAAGAATATGTATGTTTTCTAACACAGAAATTATGTTAATTTTGTGGAAGCTGCACTTTTATATAACAGTTACTTCAACAGAAACCACTCCAGATTCCACTCTGTGTTCTCTAAGGTACTAATCATCACCATATGACTGATACTAAGCTGACTTAGGCATTTAATATGAGGTATCTTCCTATCACACATATCACCAAGTATAAGGGAAACAAATCCCATTTTTATAGTCCTAAGCAGAGAAGACAATGGATAGTCTCTGAGAGAGAACATTTTGTCACAGAAGTAGTCCAGAAAGCTGTATCTTATTTCAAACCAGTGCAGAGCCTCCTCAGGAGCAAGCAATACATAATATGAGCATGACTATTTTTTCCACATTTTCACAATGCTCTAATTGTATGGTACAGCCTAATGCCACAAAAGAAATCTTTTCATTATTCTACATACTACAAGACTAGAAAACATTTACTAGTATCATTTCAGACAAAAATATTAAGATTGGAGAAAAAAAAAATCCATCTGCATTTAGATATATATAAAAGGGCCAGAAAAACCCACATATTTCATAGGTCAAATTTTGACTCCTTAACATAGGTATAGATTAGCACTTGACTGATGTATTACTTTTAACTTGGCCACTGAAGTATCATGAATTTTAGAAGACATTTAAGACATTTTCTGAAAATAATGGAGGGGAAATAAAGGAATGTAATAGAAATAGTAATATGAATAATAACACCATTAAAAAATAGTCACTTTTTTGATGTCTAACATAAAGTAGTGCTTTCTTTCTAAAAGGTGTTAAATACATATTTAAAACTAGGTTGCGAAACAAATTTGTGGTATTCTGCCACCAGACAGGATCTCTGTGATTAATATTTCACTCTGTATGATAATGCATCCCAAAGAACTTCCTTGAATAAAATGTTTTGCAAAATGTTTTATAGAGTTAGAGAAAAAACCCGCAAATCCTCAGAACATAAAATTTATCACATTTTATTCAGTGGCACTCTTCCCAGGAGATACCAAGATTCTTAGGGCTTAACTCCATAGAAATATAGAATCATAGAATGGCTTGGGTTGAAAGAAACGTTAAAGACCATCTAGTTTCTATCTCCCTGCCACAGGCAGGGATGCCATCTCTTACCTAAGGTTGTTCAGGGCCACACCAAACCTGGCCTTTAACCAGATCCCAGGGATAAGGCATCCACAAATTCACTGTTCCAGTGCCTCATTACCCTCTGAGCAAAGCATTTCTTCCTAACATCTAATATATTCTCTCGTGTGTTATTTTAAAACCGTTCCCCCTTGTCCTATCGCTATCTGCCCTTGTAAAAAGTCTCTCTCCCTCTTGTTGAAAAGCCCTGTTTAGGTACTGGATGGCTAAATCGTCTATGAACTAAATGGTTCATGAACTGTTAGGATATCAAAAGGGCAGAATTTAAGCTTTACTATTACTATTAGAAAGCTATCATACTGAAAATATTGATTGTCACTGACAAATCCTGGAAATTCTGGGATTCTATGAGAAATATATGTATTGCTTTTAGCATCTAGACACAACATTGCATCTTCCCAGAACTGCATCAACATTAATGCATTTGAATAATGCTGGAAATCAGAACATAGGAAGGCTGCACAGTGCAGATCTTATAGTTTCCTATGCCTGTGAGCATATGCAGAGCAGCTGGTAAAGGCTAGTGGGAACACAGAGATCATCTCCTTTGCTGGCTCAGGAAATCAAATTAGGAAATCTGGATTAGTTTCCTCCTGGATTTGATCAAAATCCAGAAATGAACCCTTAAGCCTCCTTTCACCCTTCATCACTAGCTGTAGGCTGATCATAACGTGCCTGTCTGCTTCTGTAGAGCAATGAGGATCAAGTGACAAGACCTTATCAAGACATGGTAACATACACTGACAGAATCAGGCTTTATATGTAATCTAGCATTAGTTGACATTTCTTTTTAAAAATATGGCGAATATCAACCTCTATTTTGAGGAATAATTTAGGACTTAAAGCAATGACTAAAGATACAGACAACAAATTATCAATTTATACTCAGGATAGCTATACTTAGAAAAGATTTATCTGGCTCTGGTGACTTTCGTAAAATTTGAATGCTCCTCAGGTAACAGGGAACATTCTGCTGTCTCATTTATCTGGTAAATCTTGAGGTCATTTCTACACAGTAGACTTGCCTTACCAGCAATACTAGAACTTGATCCAGAAGCTATACTTAATTGAGCAAGCAATCAGTGCTTGACAATAGAGGTAGCAGTAGGTGCTGGATTTTGATTTTCCCTGCAGGATGTTTCCTCAGCTCCCTTAAAAAGAGTATTTGGCAGTATGTTAAAGGCTAAATTTCATTCATTTCTTAAGGAGAAAGGAAGAGGCACTTGTGGCTGGAGTGCAACTCTAGTCTGTGCAGTAAAAGTCTTGGTCTAGATTTAAGAATCTATATCAGTATCAAGTTAACTTGGGTTCAAAGGCAGCTTATATCTTTTCATGTCTTTTCATATCTTCTCATACCTTTTCTGTTGTACAGAGATCCTGGGCAACTGTTGTAGTTTAACTCCAGCCAGCAGCCAAGCCCCATACAGCTGCTCGCTCACTCCCCTACCAGCAGGATAGTTGAGAGAATCTGAAGCATAAAAGCAGGACAATTCATGGTTGAGATAAAGAGATTTTAATAGGGAAAATAAAAGTCACTCACACAAGTAAACAAGGAATTAAATTGTTGTTTCCTATGGGCAGGCATGTGTTCAGCCATCTCCAGGAGAGCAGGACCCCATTGTGCATAACACTGACTTGGGAAGACAGACACCATCACTCCATATGTTACCCTCTTTCTTCCTTTCCTACTCTATATACTGAGCATGATGTCCTATGGTCTGGAATATCCCTTTGATCAGGTTGGGTCCCCTGTCCTGGCGGTTCCCTGTTCAGGTTGGGTCCTCTGTCCTCCTCCCAGCCTCCCATGCACCCCACAATTCCTTGCCATCATGGCAGTACAAAAAGCAGAACTTGGCTCTGGCTTTGGCTCTGTGTAAGTCCTGCTCAGCAGTGACAAACACATCTCTGTATGATCATCCCTGTGTTTGGTACAAATACAAAAAGCAGCCTCATAGAGTGACTGTGAAGAAAATAACTCTACCCCAGCTGAAGCCAGCACAGCAACTAATTCTCCCATGTCATGACCCCTATTTCAAATCACATTTTGATACCTAATACTTGGTTAGTTTTTCAAATATTGAATAACAGTCATGTCAACAGCGTCTTTCTCAGAGGGCACATCATGGAGCATGCACACAAAGTGTGCAAGTGTAATTTTTCAGCACTAAAAATAGTATCATTCAGATTCTAGTTTTTATCTAAATAGCTAATCAGTTTCAAAGCATTTTTAATGAACATGTGTTAATCATTAATAAAAAGTTAATAAATGACATCAAACATCATCAACTGCATTATCATGTTTGGGACCAAGAGCAGGTTAAATGGTCTATAACTGTTCAGGTCATCTCACTTGCCTTTTATATAGAATTAACTTGGTCCTTGGCAAAGTGTTTAAAACTTTATTTGAAACCTATTAATATGTGATAATTTTCAGAAGTCTAATTTTAGGAGAGAGTATTTTATATCCTTCTGGCTAATGTGGATGAGGCATATGCTGTCAACATAAAAAATATATTTTCAAGGGTTTTTCTCCAAATGCAGATTGAAATAGCTGAACACTTCTACCCATGCTTGCTTATTAGTGTCCATGCTTGATTATTAGTGATTATTAGTTGAACGGGTGTCATAATTCTATAAAAAGAGAAGACAAGTAATACAGTTAAAATAAATACACACTTTGAACAGCAGTATTTTTTCTCATATGCAGTAGATGAAAAGCCAAATGGAACAGAAAACAGAAGCTAATCTATAGCACTCTATTTAAAAAACAAAACAAAACAAAACAAACAACTAAACCTTTCTTAATTACCCCTATTTTATTTTAAAGAAGAAAAAGGGCATTATTCCTCTATTCTGCTTAGTAATGTAATGAATCCTAGAAGGTAAAGAAAATACCTTCTCTATTTGAGGGTAAACACCTCCCTCTTCTGGGACTTTCTGTGAAGTACCTGGCAATTAAGATTCTGGACACTGCATGAGGTATTGTTTAGTTTTCTGTGCACATATCATATAGGAAAGGTGGCCATTAATTCTCTTAAATCTAGTGTGTCATTATCTCGAGGAAGTATAGAAACAGCCTTTTTTCTACTTATTCTCCTTGATATTTTTTATGACCCAAGGACCTAATTTTCTTTGTTACAGAGCTAATCAAAAACTGCAAAAGCAAGGCAAAAGGAACATATGTTTTTAGGATGCTTCAGTTATTAGTGACACATTATTAGCATAATGCAAAATCCTGTCCCATTTGTTTTAAATTATTAAATAGTTTAAGACAAAATTAAAAGGCACTATCTGATTATCAGACAGTTGCATGTACTATGTTAAATGGTTGGCCAATTTTCATGAATTATTAATAAACACAAAAATTTAGCCAAAAGAAACTTCATTAATGCACAAAGGATTAAAAATTAGTCTCCTCCTCTCTGTCAAACAAGTGTTCCAAAATTGTACCTACTGATAGCAGGTACATTTTTTCAAATTCTATGTCTGTATTTCTAGCAAAGTGCTCATCAAATATAAACTGCTTCTTAAACTTATCAGCAAGTGCCACAGACAATACTTGGCTATTACAGATGTTGTTGCCGACCAAATTATCAGGGATGTATGTAATGGTACCACATTATGGGAAACTACTTGTGACAATGTTAATTGGAAGTGCTGCTAAAATGAAAAGGGGTGTACACTTTATCTAGACTGTTAGTACTGACTATGATCATTTATGAGAGAAATATTGTCTAGCTTGTAAAGTTTTGAGATTTATGAAAAAAGTAATTGTGAACAGTTCTCAAGTACTTTTGTAGTCATTTTTGTACAAAACTCTGTAGCAACTGTCATAAATACAAGAAGTACAATTATGTCTGACTCTAAATATGTATATATTTATGTGCAGAAACACAAAAAGTATCTTTTGTATGCATACAAAAATTATCAGTATCATGGAAGAAGTTTCATTTGAAAAATTGATGTATGTGAATACATGCCGCGATGCTGTTGGTAGGCGTACCGGGCATCCGTCCGTGGTTCCAGGGGCTGCCGGGGCTGCTCCAAAGGCACGGGAGGGCTGGCAAAGTTCCTGCAAGGTCTCACCCAATCCACCGATGGTACAGGCATGCTGAAGAAGGAGACACAAGCAGAGGGGCTTTCCCAGATGGTTTATTCAGCACCAGGATTGTACCGGGGAAGCGCTGGCACAGCGTGTTACAGTTACATAAATACAGACACGAGGGGGNACAACATGTGAACACAGGCTATTTACTAAACTCATATACACACTGGATGAATCTTTTAAAGAAAGTAATTTCTGATCTATGTACCATGTAAGTACTTATGTTATTTTGCTTCACCTTCTTAATAGAGAGTAACGAATTTTTTAGCAAAACCATGAGTTATATTAAAGATATTTTAAAATCTCATTTTTCTCATTAACTAATTTATAAGGGATATAATGAAAAATATGGGAAAAGCTTGACATTTTCACAAATATTTCTACTCATGATTGTATATTATTATTTATAAAAATTAGGGACAATGTTCACTACAAATCAGAGGTTTGGGCAGGGTTCTTTCTTATGTTATTATCTCATATCAAGAGAAAGGCCAGTATTTCCAAAGCCAGTAGACAAGTTATGGTGATTTATCAATGCATATAGATTAGACCAGCTAAACCACAGAACGGTTGAAGTTCAACAGGATATCTGGAGGTTATCTGGTCCAAACCCCCTGTTCAAATAGACTCTCTAGGACAGTGTCCAGATGGATTTTTAATATCTCCTCAGCCTCCCTGGGCAATCTGTGCCACTGCTCCATCACCCTCACAGTAAAGAAGTGTGTCCTGGTGTTCAGAGGGAGCATCCTGTGTTTCAATGTGTGTCCCATTGCCTCTGGACCTGTCACAGGGCACCACTGAAAACTGTCTTCTGTCTTCTTTACAACCTCCCTTCAGGTATTTCTACACATTGATGAGATAGATCCCCCTGAACTTTCTCTTCTCTGGAATGAATTTCTCTATCACAGGAAAGATCTCTTAGTCCCTTAATCACCTTTATGGCCTTTTGCTGGATTCTCTCCATTATGTCCATGTTTCTCTTGTACTGAGGAACTCAGAACTGGTCACAAGACTCCACTAGTGTTGAGTGGAGGGGAAGGATAATTTTCCTTGACCTATTGGCAACAATCCTCCCAATACAGCCCAAGACACCAGTAATACTTTTTATTCCAAAGTCACATTTCTGGCTCATGTTCAGATTAGTATCCACCAGAACCCCCAGGTTCCTTTCAGCAAAGCTGCTTATGCTGGGGCCAGTAAGCCAGAATATTGATTCATGAGTTTTTCCTCCCTAGTACAACGGTCTGTGCACCCCACCATCCACCCTGAAATTAGGATGTCTCATCACTGTTGCCTTGTCATTTCCACAGCAGAAATAGCAACACCACTACAGAAGGCAGTGAAAAAAGAGCCCCTGGTTTCACTCTGTGTCAAAACTTAAATCTACTTCCTCCAGACCTGTGAGGAAAAAGAATTTCCTTTAGTTTTACTTGAAACAGCATTGAACTCATATTTGTATAGTATAACCTATAAGACATGAAATAATATCAATTACGCAGTATGATTTATGACAATGTAATAAGTGCAAGATATTTTTCCAAAGGGGTTCAATGCTTTATAAGTAAAAAAAAAAAAAAAAAAAAAA
>VYZT01002113.1:5790-18825 GCA_013400735.1 Pomatostomus ruficeps
GAAGGGAAGGGAAGGGAAGGGAAGGGAAGGGAAGGGAACTGGTCACTTCTACTAAACTGGAAAAGTAGCAACACAAAATGTAGCATGGTTTTCTATTCAACCCTTCATGAAAAATAGGAAGGAGAAAAGAGAAGCAAACAATTTATGCAACATTCAGAAAAAGAGGATGGAGCTTGAAATTATTCTTTGCAAATTGAATAGTTCTTGAACATATGATTGAAGAGAGTACTTGGAAAGACAGAACTCAAATATAGCAGTATTGTTTAGAAGAGAGGTCATGCTTAGCAAATACAATTAGTGTTATAAAGAAGAGGTAATGAAACTTGGTGGTATAGAAATAGAAGGCAAAGTGTTACAAACCTCTGAAAACCTAGGAATAAAATTACAGTGGTACTGAAAATAAGAATTAACTCAATAATTCCGTGCCTAGAGTATGGGAAAGTAATAAATGAATACAGCATTATTCATCAAGGAAGGTGTAAATGCTACATTAAGATCTGTGATCTGGAGTTTGAATTTATCATCTGTAACTGTACATACTTCCATTATATGAAGTGTGGGGATTTATGCTGGTCAGTCTTTGAGAAGTGGACTGGGACAAAAGAAGATAAAATTTAGTAACATAAGGATTATAGAATGTAACAAACTACACGGTAACCTGGAGCAGTGTCATAATCATTTTTAGAATATTGTGTGACATAAAACCTTCATTGATTTATTACTATTGTAAAAAGATATGGAAATGCAAAAAAATAAGGATTTCTCAGTGCATCTTGTATACTATTTTTTACAGAGAATAAAGTTTATGGAAAATAACATGCAGTGCTTGACCTTGTTTGAGTCATTCTGCCAGGGAAATCAGATCCCTTAGTTGCTGTAAGGCTGATTATAGGAAGTTAAAACTCCTCTAACAATGGCTGAAATATCAAATGCATGTATAATAATTACTTATTATAAGAACTTTCACTTCTGGAAGAACTTATAATATGTTCCATTTAAAGGTTTCATCTCTTTTCTTTAAAGTGATGTCATCTGCATATTTTCTGAAAGAGGAAATGTAAAGGAATGGTGGCATAATATCTAGAAATGGTAATTCTTACAGAGAGCTTAATCTTCACAGTTTCCCTCAATTATGAAGGCAAAACTCTGAGGCAATGGCAAGTAAATACTTTTGGACTTCATGTTGTACAATCAATATATATGAATGTGATGAAATAACTTGCATCTTCAAGTGTCTACAATAATTGTAGATTCAAAAAGCAAAAAAAGAGAAACATCCCCTATCATCATAAAAAAATTCCAATGCTTTAGGTAGCTGTAAATTTCTAAAATTTGCAAAAAAATTAACTAACTTTAGTAGTGTAGTAGTATAAAGAAATTCTACATACCAAAGTAATATATAGGAATAGAGAATAATGTGGGCCAGTCATGCAACATGACTTAATTAAGCTTTGATCTGCAGCTATAGTGCTGATGCCAGCCTGAACTACATAGCCAGAAAAAAATTTCAGTGCTCTATGTTCTAGGTATAATGAAAATGGTGGGGTGTTCATTTATTCAGGTTTGTAGATTTTTAAAGGAATGGAATGGAATCAGCAGATGGGTCTTTGAATTAATGTTTAGTATACACAGAATACATC
This sequence comes from Pomatostomus ruficeps, assembly GCA_013400735.1. Taxonomy (NCBI): domain Eukaryota; kingdom Metazoa; phylum Chordata; class Aves; order Passeriformes; family Timaliidae; genus Pomatostomus; species Pomatostomus ruficeps. The sequence continues at coordinate 7,431 of VYZT01002113.1, forward strand.
TGGAGACTTTGCAAGCCTCATCCAAAGTAATTTTGAGCATTTACAGAGAAAATAAAACCTTCCAGGATTTTCTGTGTTGGCTTTGTTTAGCAACTAAAATTAGGGAGAAATTAGAAGACAATATGGTACAGTGGGACATTTATATTTTTTTGTAAAAGCATTTACCAAAGTAGGTTGTTCACAAAAAAGCACCTAAAATTTTGATTATGTCTCAAGTCGTTTTCAAATTAAAATATATATGACAAACTTGAAGTTGTCCATAGGACTTATTGAGGTAAATACAATATTAAATAATTGAAGACTAATGTCCTCACAGTCTTTTGATAACACCTTTATGTTTTTTTAAACTAAGCAAAATAGTCTTTGTTTTCTTTTTCTACTTTTACTTAAAGAATTTTTCACAGGAACAGGATAAAATGTAATTACTTAAGGCGTAGTTGAAAAGTAGGATAATTACAGTTTAGATAAAGCAAAAAATGTATTAAGATGATTCATGTAGTAGAATTATTTGCTTTGTCAGAAAATATAGTGTTTCCATTAGTATGCCTATTAATAGTGTCACTGACATGAATGACAGTGACAACAGGCAACAGAACAGATATTGGGTGCTAGACATTCCTTTCGACCTATTCTCGTGTGGCTGTTTTCACCGGTGCACTCTGACGAGTCAGGACAGACACCAGCAATTGTAGCATCAGAGCTGGAAAGGGGGGAACTCCTGCAGCTCTTCGATGCAGATTGATGATCACACATCAGCACACTGGGTCTGGCTGAGCTGGAGTTCATTTCCCCACAGCCGCCCTCGCAGTGCTGTGCTCTGCACTGGCAGCTGGAAAGGTGTTGATAACACACCAGGGCTTTGGGCACTGCTGAGCAGCACTGGCACAGCACCAGAGCTGCCTCTCAGCACTCCCCACATCTTGGGATGGGAGTGGGCAAGATCCTGGGAGGGGATACAATCAGGCCAGCTGATCCAAATTAACCAAAGGGATATCCCTTACCGTATATCAGCTCAGATATAAAACCTAACGAAAGGAGAGGAAGAACGGGTATTCTTTATTTACAGTGTTTGCTTTCCAGAGCAACCTCTACGTGCACTGAAGCTCTCCTTCCTGGGAAGTGGCTGAACATCACTTGCTGATGAAAAATGAAGAATAAATAAAAGAATACTTTTTTTTTGTCTTTGTGAGTGCACAGATGTTCACTTTTTCTTTAGTAAACTGATTTATCTCAACCTAAGATTTGTTTTTCATCTTATTTTCTCTCTTCCCACTGGGAAGGGGATTGATAGAGTGGCTTCATGGGCACCAGGAATCCAGCTGAAGTCTACACACCACAACATGGTAAAAAGGACAACCCTAAGTCTACTATTTCTTCTCATATTCCAAAGACTGCAAAATGAGAACATAAAAGAACTAGCTGAAATTTGGAGGAATACACCCGGAAAAAAAATTTGCAAGTGAAGCATACTCAAGGTGTGTCCAATTCATTAATTTGAGCTGATGAAATGTAATGATCAAGAACAGTAATAAATCTAAAATTCAAAACTATTCTGCAACAAAAATGCAGTTTGGATTTTCTCCTGTTTAAACAGAAACAATGCTCATATAGGAGAAGTATAAGAAAATGGTATTGAAAGTCAGCTATGAGAAAATTGTATCAGTTTTGGCATTTACAAAACATAAAAAAATTGCAGAAAACAAATTTTAAAAAGCCTTTCATTAACTCTTTGAAATCATCAGTTTATCTGGAATACCACTCCATTACTTAAAGGACAAGATAAAGCAAAATGGTTCAGATAGCTCTTTCATGAAAAACAATGAAAATAAAATAAATTAATTTAAAATAAAATAAAACTGCTTCATAAAGAGCAAGATTAGTTTCTTTGTGAAAATAAACACAGATGTTGTTCTGAAAACATTAGTGCAAACTTTACAAAAATATGGTAGATCTTGTGTCTATCAGAAAACAGAACACATTACATTGTTCTGCTAATTTCTGTCAAATTATGACTATTTATCTGTCCTTCAGTGATAAGAAAAAGCAAAATAATTATGACAACACTTCTATAAATTGAAGTTCTTGAACTAGATATTAGCATCTTTTACTACTTTAATGTATTGGAACATTTTCAAACTTACTAGGTCCCATACGTCAGTAATTACAAGAGAAAAATCAAAATGTGTTTTTCGTTTAAATAACCATTTTGGTTTTAATATCTTAATAAGACAGGAGAGGCATATATGAATCCTCAAATATAAATAAAAAGCAGGCAGAAAAAGCCCCAAGAGATTTATATTTATAAATGTCATGAAAATGAGGTGGATTGTAGGCTGTGATTTCTGAAAGCATAAATTTAGCAATGCTAGGCACAAAGATTTACCTGCAGGCATTCCCACAAAACAGTAAGCACTGTATTTCAGCCAGAGGAATTACTTATTTTTCCCCCATGAAGACATGCACATCAGTGAAAATACAGAACATAAGATTTGAAGAGTAGTTGTGACACTTAGTATTCTTAACAAAGATTTAAAAAAAAAAAAACCAAACAGAAAAAATAGTAAAGTCTTTATTTTCCCTCCTTTAGCTTTAGGATCACTTGAATACTGCTCAGCAGGCATAGTCTCCAGGATCCTCCTCATGACCAGGCTGGCTACGCTCACCCTCCTTCTGTAAACTGATTAGAATGAGAGTTTTCTTTCATAAAGTTTCAGTTTACTCTTATCTCTGCCAGAGGATTCCCTTCAGTGATTTCAAATACTTTTTAGGCAGGACATGGCTTAACTGAAAGCTCCCCTTGGCCATCTGGCTCCTCCAGCACTCTAAGCCCACTCATTGATCTGTTTCTGTCCATTCTTTGGGGTCCATGTACAGTTTCCCTGGTGGATCTCAAAAACTTTATGTCTTCTGTACCACAGTCTGAATTGCTTTAAATGTTTACAAGCTGAAAATAGTTGAAGGCTGCTGGAGGACTTTGACTCAAGTAAGGAAAAAGGTAATAATGCAAGTGTTAGTTTGATTTAGCTTTCCATTAACATGCATTACCGTGTTTACAGACCTGAAATGACACTGACATACTCTGTTCTGAAAATCAATTTCCTAACCAATTATGTAATACAGTTCTGAACTGTATTCAAGTCAGACCTTTTTTTTCCAGTGGAAGCTGAGGCTTGTTTTGATATTTACTCAGACCAGAAAGAAACGTACAAATGCTAAAATCATGTTAAAGTTTATCAAATTTGCATCATAAAAACGCATGTTTCCCAACAGTTTGTCAGAAACTAAATAGTTTCATTCAGTCTCTCCATTGTAGTATTAAATAGAATTAAGGATCTTAATGGATCCTTAATTCTATTTAATACTACAATGGAGAGACTGAATGAAATGGTAAATGGATCTTTACACACAAAAAAAAATGTATTTCAGTACAAATTTTACTGTCTATTATATTCCAGAAGTACAGGTAGTCTCATAAATTGAAATCCTGTCACCTAAGGGCTTTCAGAAGACATTTTAGTACTCCTATCCAAACTAATTTCCAAAATTAAGGGGTTTTTAAATTTTTTTTTCCTGAGATCACATTTAGAAATCCTCTTTCCTGATTGAATCTTTAGAATGCTTACAGCTTTTGGATGTCAATATTTTTATTTGTTTAGTAAAGGTTTTAATATTAATGCCAGATGAACACTATTCCGTGGTTCTTTCTTGCCTTGAGTAGTCTTTTCTTCACTTTGAGAAACTTTGTTTTCCTCATCTGTCTGTAATAGAATTGCAATAGAACAGCACTGAAGTGTCTTTCTTGTTTTGCCCATTGAATAGCCAATGTGAGATAAAAATTCACCTTTTAGGTTTTTCTCTTCCTTTGGACCATGTCTCTCTATTGCCTTTCACTGTTGAATTTTTATGATTGAAAACAAATTCCCACACCTTTCTGTGAAGCATTGACCCTGTGTTTTTGTTTTATTTCTTTCATGTAACCACAAATGCCATCTTCTGTGTAAGGCCAAAAAAAAAAAAAAAAAAGAGGCAATAATCCTTTGGTAAAAACAGCAGTAGAAATTCATATACATGTAGTTTTCAAATCCTTTTGACTAAGAATCCATTCAGACATGACCTTGACTCTCAGCAGCACAAAAATTTTGACAAACCAATAGCAGCCTCCTGCTGCTTTGTGTTCTGGGATCCATTATGGGTGTACTTGCTTAATGTCTTATCCAAAAACTATCATTACAAGAAACTATAGGGTTTTGAGTCTGAGATACAGCTACTCTTGCTTTGAATTCTGGAAATTCTTAAAGTAGTATGTTAGTCAAGACAGGAGCTGTTGCATTAGCTCCTTTTTATTAAGTATTACTTTTGGTTTCCAAAAATCTTCCTGTAATACCAAGGAAAGAAAACCTATTAAAGCACGAACTCACTTGTGTTTTGAACATGATATTTCAGTAATTCATTATGCTTTCAAAGTATTTAAGGAGAAATATTACTCCTCTCCTATATTTATTCTTAGTTTGCAAGATAATATTAGTTTTTTAATTAAAAAACATTACTTCAGTCCTCAGTTTTTTGAAAGTCAAATGACTGCACAAAGAAAACATTTAGAGCAATAAGCTTCTTGCCTCTACACAAAAATTTTGTCTGAAATGCAAAGGTCTGCGTTTGTCATGTTAATATGCATTTTATGACTATCATCCTGACACAACAAAGACAGCTTCTATTCAGATGTCTAATGCTGACTGACCAAATCAGCTGTCTGAACAAATTCTGTTCACAAAATATTATTCTATTACTGCACATGACAACTCTATTCACCTAATCAGTCACTATGAGGCCAAACAATCCACAGGTAGAGGTGATGGACAGCAAAAAAGCGCAATTATATGGAAGAAATGAAAAGATAACAATAGCTTTTGAAAGAAAAGGACAATTTTTAGTTGAGCACATTTGCTTGAAAAAGTTTTTCTACAAACTTGAGGGACTTGCACAAAAAGAACAAGCAGTCGGAAAGCTGCAGTAACCAGTGGATTAAGGTCACAAACAGATATATGCTTTAAGCCTACTTCAATATCTACTTTTTTAGATGCACTTAGTCATGTGCATCTAAATATAACACATCTTGGAGGTGAGAGAATGTGTATATTATAATAGAGCACCTCTCCTGTCAGTTTGTGTTCAATAGCACTGGCAATTAAACAATTTCTGCTTCGTAAATTACATAAAATACTAGCTGCAGGTGACTGCTAATGGAAATTATATATGAATATATGAAAACCTAAATGACAACAGATACTTGTTTATAACAGTTCTTGACGGTTTTTTCCTCCCCAGTTTCTCTTGCCTGTTTCTGAGGTTATGTTTGTATTTCTTAACTGCTTCTGTAAATTAATGCTCTGTATGCAAATCAAAATCTGAGGGATTTGCCTTCCATTTTAGTGAGAGGAAATATCTCAACTGCAGAGTAACTTACTTTATCAGGTTTAGAAATGTACTTTTTACGTATCAAATGTGGGAAGCAACATTTATGGTACAGAGCAAAAACATGATAAAGAACAAATATATTTTTCTTCCCCTTCTCCTTCTTTTCCCTCTCCTTCTCCTTTATAATACTAAATTCTCTTACATAATTTGTTGAATCCCCTCATAAACTATGCATAAAAATATTAAATCTAAGTTAGTTGTTTTCTCTTACGAGTCATCCTGGTTCCATCTGGGACAGGGTTAATTTTTGCAGTATCCAGGAAGAAGCATGACCAGGACCCAGAGATTATTCTATGCCACCTCGCATCATTTTCTGTGGACAGGGAAATATTGGGTTCCCTTCTGGGTGGGGTAGTGTGGTGAAGGGAGCAGTCAGGGAATTTCCGTGGGTGAGCCATCACATGTGAAATATTTGCCTCTTTTCTTGCAAACTGTGCCATTAGTATGGTTGCCATTACTGTTCATTTTCTTAACTCATTGCTGTTTCCAGTAAATTCTGGTTATCTCAGCCTATGATCTTTTCTTTTTGTGATTCCAATCCTTTTCAGCCCACTACAGGAGGAGGGGAAGGGCAGAATGGGGAGTTAGCAAATGGTGCATGGTTTGGAGTGTTTCGAAGGGAATGTTAAATTGGGGAAACCATTCCTAAACCGGGACATAAGTGGAAACACTTAAGAACACTCAGATTTCATCTTTCTTGCCTAACAGAGCAATTTCTCTGCAAAACAAGTCCAGTAAGGTCAGCTCAATAATGCATTTCTGAGATGCTTTTCATTCTCGCAAAAGAGAACAAGCATTGTCATTACCGTGGTCAGGGATGGTGAAAAATCTTCCATCAAAACTGTCTTTTTAAGGTCTTTAAAAAAATGAACTGTTCATGTGAGACAGAATAACAGCACATACACACATGCAAAGAAAAGGATATCCAAAATAACATTTTTTGTGTTTGGAAGTCAGTTTCTCATTGAGCTCTTTCAGACTTAATTGCATCAAGAAAGTATTTGCCTTGCATGCTTGAGAAAGCTTGTCCAAATCAATTGAGTGTGGAAATAAGAGGGACATACCCAACATGTCAAAGTAAGATATGAATAAATGACCAGCATGTCCCATCTCATTCCGAGACAAGAATATCTTACATTGAATCGTCTATGGAGAAAGCGTGTGAGCACAGGCAGCTGTTAGGAAGTAAGTAATTCACTGTCAGGGTTTTTTACAGTTTCTGCGGTCCCATGCGTGTTAAATGTTAAATGTGTTAAAATGCATTAATCCCAATGTAGACACATATTCAGAATTAAAATGTCCCTAATTTAATTTAGCTTAATTCACTTTGAAGTCTGAAGTAGCCTACATTGAATTAAAGGCATTGAAAATCTGAATAAAAGGATCAATACGTGGCTTTAATTCATTTAATTAATCTACTTTAAAAGTTACTTCAGATTAACTTTCTTAAGTGTTTCTTCATTGACAAATTCAATAGGTCTTGAGTCTTTAGATGGGAGCTTATCATTAATTATGAAATTATCTGTTCCTTCCTTCGCAACCTAAAGAGCTCATGGCATAAGATGTAGCTGTTCTGAAACCAACAGAAAGCATACAGAATGAAAGAACAGAATTTTTTAAACCCTGGCATTACTTTTTCCCTGAAGCCTTGCTAATCATTGAAAAGACAGTAAATTTATTTGACAATTAAAAAGTAATCTATTATTAATTAGAGCGATGTAAAAATTCAAATTGTTTATTCTATCATCTTTTAAAATAGGCTGTGTTTCATGTGAGTAAAAGGTAATATATGATATTTTTATAATGATTTTCTTTCAGCAGATTAGGTTGTTTCTTAGTTTAGTGTGAGAAGGAATAGTTGATTAATTAAATGTAGTGTCAATATTTAGACCTGGGGCATAAAGGGGCCTTTTAAAATATTTTTTTTTAGTACACAAGGAGTTATTATAACATTCCACGTGACTAAATTGGAATAAAACTTGTGTTACTGAAGTAGTGTCACATGAGGAACAGAAGAACCCAGGATCATACCTCTTTTCAGACTTTTGTTCAACTACAATTTCAAGGAAACAGATTTTTCCCTTATTTGAATATATTTGAAAGACCTCATAATTCAGTTAGCTGACAGAGTTGAACCTTGTGGCAAGTTATATATAGAACCGTTATTGTAAGCATCTGTTTCCCCTATGCCAAGGTAAATCTCCAAGGCAATGGTTTCTTGGAATTCAGAGATATTAATCAGTTTTCCTTGTAGGATAGTTTTTGTCTTTATTTCAATCTTTCACAAGTTGAACTGCTGTCAAATTTAGGTTTCCTTATTTTTATGTGTTTTTTTCTCTTTCTTGGGCTTCTAAACATTTACTTTCCATAATAGCACTGCAGTTTAGATCTTTCACTTTGTTTCTTCATTCATCTGACCCTTTTGTGCAGCTGTCTTCTAGCATATACTGCATGTATATAAAAAAACTCTGTATTTTTCATATTGCATATATGATTATATATAAATGTATAGATCTCATTTTCTGTTGTTTGCAGCATCATAAAGCTATCAGATCTTGACCTTAAATTGTGCTTCTGCAACTGTCTCAGAGGACATTTTTAAAGGAAGGACATTTTCTATTGATTGGTTTTATGGCATGGAGGCAACACTTGTTGGAAAAAGTCATTTCTAGAGAGTTAATAAGCTTCACTGTCAAAACAGAAGGCTATGTCAAATTCATTCTCTGCACATGTATTATTCTTCATTAGTATTAATGGCCAGGTTGAAATATAAATTAAATATAAAATATGCTTACTAACTTTGAAGTTGAAATAAACCTGGAGAAAGCTGCAGGTGTGGAGGAGAACAAGAGGAGAATTCAAAGCGATCTAGATAGTCTGGGAAATGTCCTAAAAAACTGGATGAATGTACAAAGTACTTCACACAGGAATAATTAATAACATGGATACAGAAATGGGAGCAACAGCTTGAGGAATAGTTACTTAAAAAATCATCAGGAAATTAAAATGTCACAAGGAGCTGAATGAATGTCAGCAATATTGAAAAAGGCACAAAGACTGTATTATGAAAAAAGTAAACAGAAAGGTACTCTACAAGAAATTTGAAATAAAGCTCCTGTGAAAAAGAGATGCATGTAGAGTCTTTCTACAGATGCTGTCTCCCTTCAGAAAGGCCTACAAAGTCTCCCCTCATCCTGACTTGACCGTGCATGGGGGCCGTACACAGCAGAGCAATGTTCACTACTGAGTACACTGATCTCACTAAAAAATAGCAGAGCTTGAGAGCACATGAAGAAGAATTAAATTTGTTACAAGGTTAAAAGTACTACAGAGGGGATGAAACAGTCTTCAAGCACGTTAGAAGCTGATGTAAAATGGAAGGGAAAGGTCTATCCTCCACATCTGCCGTAGCTAGATGCATAAACTAATGGACTTCTGTTGCAACAAAAAGAAGTCAATCAAAGTATTAGAAAAAAAAAATATTAGTCAAACACAGAAAATACGGGGCAGTGAAGAGGCAGTGCCATCTCCACCACTTCATCTTAAGAACAGGCTAGAAAAGCATCTGCGAGTACTGATCCTGCCTCATCTGCTATGGGCGAGGGAGAAATGTCTCATCAGAATGGGAGGCGGGAGTAATGCAGTCTCATTGCAATTTTTCATGTCATTTACTGGAACTTGCTGACACTTGCTTTGAAGCAAACTGTGGCAATGACTCAGCCAGCTGTCTCCATGAGAACTAGCAAAATAACTTGGCCAGATTTTTCTTCCCAGGATAGCAAATCTGAGGAAGATGGAGAAAGCATGATTGGGGGAAATTCCCTCTCTGCCATGTTTTAGCTCTGTCAGCCAAAGATTCTGTTCCACCTCTGTTATTTTAATATTCATCACGTGATTTTACTATTCAACAGTTACTAGAAACTTCTACTGTTCAGTTACATTAATAGATTAATGCAAACATTTTCCGCCTTTGCCCAGAACTCATTGGAAAACTGTCATCCCACGTCAGTCTGTGATTTGATGAGAGCCCTGGACCCTTCCCCTCTGACCACCCCTTTCCTTTCCCCTTAAAATCCCATGTAACCACCCCCTCGGGGTCTTTCTGGTAGCTCACATCCCCCTGAAGAGAAAATAAACCGGGGTGCTGCTATTAGGGAGTCCGTTCTCACTTCTTTGTTCCTGCCTGTTTTATTAACATCAACTGCTCTGCCTTCCACTGCGGAGGCAATACCTGGGTAAACAGATAGACAAGGAAATACCGCTGCTCTGTGGCGTCTGTCTGACCCAGGGCGCTGGATATTTGTCCCGCAGAACCCTGGGCAGTTTTGCGGTCCCCAAAAAGCATTAGCAAACATCAAAACATTTAGGTTATTAAGTTTTTAAAAAGACTTTTTGTTTCATTTAGGAATAATTCTCAGTGTTTTCGTAATTTTTTTAACTATATTTTTTTCTTGTCGATATATTGTAGATACTTTACTGTTTTTGTCTTTTATATCAGGTGAAAATATTGGTGTAACATAAAAGGATTTTTCTTCAACAGAGGCTTACATTATAAACATGAGGTTTTTTCTAGGGTCTCTTTTGAAATTTTTAGATGAATTCAATATAAAGACACATAACTGTTAATTAAAAGAAAAACACTGAGAGAGCTTATGCTTGAGAAGTAGGGATATTCTGCATTTTTCTTACTGTTTTTTCCCAACTTTATTTAGATAATTTAGATAATACATTGTCAGCTTTACTTACAAAATCCTGAAGCCATTGAAACAATTTTTCATTTGCAAAGTGTCACTGTTTGGAATGATTTTGTTATGGATTAAGTTTTTGCAAATATATTACTGTTATTTTCTTGTGTTTGGATTTCATTTCTTGACTGTCTTCTTTTAAATGAATTTCTAAAAGTAACAGAAACCTTTTATACACTAATGCCCATTTTGTTCAAATAATTTAAATGCTTATACCTCAGGATTGTATTTTATTGAGAAATTGGATTTTATGAATAGACAGATAAATGATTTTAAATACCTTTGCCTGAATTAACTTTATGTCATTATATAAGTCATAATTTGAAAGATCATTTACTTTTATTAAAAATATTGTGATAGAGGAAATAAAAATGTGTAGAAAATTAACACATGCAGTTATACGTCACCTGAAAAGGTATAAAACACTGAAGTTGTGTCTGGTACCTCTAAAGAGGGTGGCTTCTGTTTTCTCTGATGTAACCCACAAGGTGCTTATTTCATATGAACCTCTAAGGACATGATGAAGCACTATTTCGTTTGAAATTTTCTCGTGTAATTTGAGATTACATTGTCTTCTATTGAAAAGTTATATTGGATCAGATCAGAAATACACAGTTACAAGGCACTCCTCTACTTTCCTTTTACTTTCAGTTTAATGTTAATGCAGATAAGTTTGAGTATCAATTTGAGTCATAGAATCTTTAATCTTGTCTGTTTGTTTTCAGCCAACCCAGGATGCTATCTGTCCGTGAAAAAGACACTGGGTCTCCAACAGAAATCACAGATGTGATTATATGCATCATTTTTGGTGTTAGTTTTCCAGAAAAGAACAAACCCAAATCCCAGACACAGCTCCATAAATATAAAGTAAATATTCTTCAAAATAATGTATTACACCACACAAAGCAACTGAAGAATTATTCTCCTTGGTATTTTTATTTAACAATCCGCATATTAATAAGCAGTTTTAGTCACAATGCCCATCAGTCCATTCCCAGCCCATGAAATTGAGACGCTACTGTTGCTGTGGCTGCTTGACTGCCCAGCTGGTCAGCAAGCGACCTACAGCGCTTGGCTCTGGGCTCAGCTGGATCTCAGCCAGCCTCTCAGCAGGGTCTGCCTAGGCTGCTCCCAGTCCCCCTTGTCACAAAAACAAAATTTATTTTGTGTCCGAG
>VYZT01002114.1:0-52679 GCA_013400735.1 Pomatostomus ruficeps
AGCTCAGCCCCTTCCCCTCAGGTCAGCCCCCTCTCTCCGGTCAGCCCCTTCCCCTCAGGTGAGCGGCTCCCCCCGGGTCCCCTCAGCTCAGCCCCTTCCCCTCAGGTCAGCCCCCTCTCTCCGGTCAGCCCCTTCCCCTCAGGTGCTCGCTCCCCCTCAGGCCAGCCCTTGGTCCGGGTGTGCTGCCGAGCCTGCCTCAAGGGATGAGGGAAGAGCACCTGTGCCCTATGGGGAGGGGGACAAGGGAAGTGGGGACAGGGAGCTGGCCATGTCGGAAAGCAGGTGCATGGCGGGTCTTCAGCAAGCTGATGAGGCAAACGGCCCTTCAAGTGTAGGAACTGCAGAGGATCTCGGGGCAGAGAGGCGTATCAATGTCCCTCTTCCTGAGGACAGAATGTGCCTCAGAGAGGTGTTTCTGCATGCTCTGGTGTATCCCGGACCTGGTTGCCTTTTGCTCAGAGCTTTCAGCATTTCATACCGACTTCTGTGGCATGAATGGTATGAGCATGTAAGTAGGCAAAAATCTATTTTATACAGGGGTTTTTGGGAGGTCTCTTTAGTGTAGTGGCTTCTGCTTTCATCCATCTTGCCAGGGAAATGAATGCAGTTGCCCCTGCAGCCCCTATTTGTACAAACATGCCTCTCAACCTTGCTAGCAGCTGCCTCAGCAACATTTGAAAATGCTTTCAGGGTATTTTGTAAGAAGGTGCTTATTCTTATTGGTCTGGGATGGCAAGAACCTTGTTCAAACCCTGCCGGTTCTGACGGCTGCCCTGAAGTTATCACAGCTGTTGAAGTAATCCCTCTTGATAAGCAGCAGGAGTTGGAAAGAGTTGCCTCTGCAGTTGTGAGGGGTGCCTGAACATTTGTGTCTAGTGCCATTTTAGGCACTTTTGGCCTTTTAAAGGATCCGCCCAACCAGCCCTTGCATATGTGGTTGTAGTCTGTGGGAGACCTGGGGTGTCCAAGAGGCTTTTATGATGGATCCTGCAGCATCTAATATGGTTCTAGGTGCTTATCTTTAGCAGCTGAATCCCATTCCGCATTTGATAACTCAAAATGATGGGACAAAAGAAAAAATAAAATGAGTGTTTTCCACACCCCTCATTAGCGAGCCTGTCAAAACAAAGAAGATTGCTCTTCACCTCTAGAGTAATTTGCTTCATAAATAAAACACTGATGCGGTTACAAAGATCTAATAATTTAAAAAGTGTAATAGGGATCATTTACATAACTCCACTTGTCTATATTGAACTTTGCAGTGAAGTGAATTGCATTTTGGTTCTTTCAAATAACATTAACGAGGTAAACGAGAGAGCTAAGAAATGCTGAGCCATACTAACTCCAGGTGGTGAGATTTATACTTGCATTGCATGGTATAGTTTTAATATACTACTCAGAAAATTAAATCTTACTCCAGCAGCTTTCTTATCTGTTGTTGTTCATGTCCTCTAAATTTATGAGTTGAGAGTGAGAAAATAATTTTTTCAGGGTTTAAGTTTCAAATATAAACCGGAGAGGTATGAATTATGAATAAAATTGTAAGCTTACTATGGCAATACCAAGTACATTTCCCCATAATAAATTATTATATAATCTAGGAAAGTCTGCTTAGTTTATATGAATAATACTTGATGCTTTTGCATCCATAATCCATTTTGCTGCATTCCTTCTGTGCATCTTTAAGTGCAGAAGAGACTATTGAAATCAGTTGGCCATTGCATGACAGGGCTTAAATGTGCTTGATATTTTTTCCCCCCCATTCCTCGCAACTGTTTCAGTACTGTCTCTTATGTATGTCCAAGTATTTTTTTTTTCCTGTCTTCTGCAGTCACAGTATGTGCTCCTTTCCTTAGTTTGGCTTTGTTTTTCCCTTATTCCTGGTTGCGTCTCGCCAGTGCTGTTAGGTGGTGTCACGTTACCTCAACCTTCAGGCTGTCCGTGCCCTTTTAACCTCAAAATCAACCAAAGATAGCCAAACTACTTTGGTTGAAACTTTCCAAAATGAAAATTCAGCCTGACACGTGGACCTCGTGCAAATTTTCAGACTGAACGGTTTAAGACGTCCAGCCTTCTAGCAGAATAAATGCAAATATTGAGCAGCCTCTGCCTTTTGGCAATTTCAGGAGGGTTTCCTTGTCCTGCGTGTATTGTAACCTGCACCTCAGGGTACTCTAATTTGCCGTATTAGCAAATCAGCAGAACTTCACTCATATCCATTTTTTAAATGGCTGCCTTGGTGGAAAATCTTATAAATGTGGGATTATCAATCTGGAAGTGTGTTTTGTGAAGATGAAGGAAGGAGAGGTTCACTGCATCTGTATTTGAGTGTGGATTTACAGTAGTGGCCTTTGCTTTCCTTCTTCTCCTTTCCCTTCTCGTGTTCACCCTAAACCTCACTGATTTTTGAGGGGGCTTTGCTGTTGCCTTCCCCGGTGTCTGATTCAGGTTCTAAAAGCTCTATGTCAAACCCGGTGTGCAAGGCTAGGAACGAGCTTGGGCGTCTCCCAAGCGGTGTTTTCAGTAGCAAGTTGTCAGTGAAGTCAGGCACCACCACTTTGGGCGGAGTTCCAGTTGAGTGCTGCCCTCCCATTTTGTTTTTTACCGAGTGGGACTGACAGACAACCATTTACAGCCTCGCGGTCGGTGCCTGTGGAGTCCGGCTGCAACAGGAGGAGCTCTCCACAGAGCGGTTCCTAGGAACTCCTTTAGTTAGTCTTGATTCAAAAGGTAAGATTGAAGAAGAATGTAGGCGATTTTCCTCTTGGTGGAAGTACAAGAAGCTATAAATGGAACGATAGCTGTTTAAGAAAATAATCACTTCAAAAGTTTAAAAGAGTTAAAAGGTTGGTTTTCTTAGCCAGCCTTCTAAAAAATGAATTTTTAAACGGGATTAAAAAAATAATTCTGAATATTTTAAATCATCACGGTCTTATCACTCTAGGTCAGTAACCGAAGTTGTGCAGTGTGTTTGCATATTTTCCAAATATGAGAAGCCATTTTGGAATATTGGAAAAGGAGGACTAAAATGTTGCACGGATGCTATTACTTTGAAAAGTTTAGCTTACGTTCTGGTGCTTTGCTGGATGTTGCACCTAACTGAAGGAAGGTTTGTGTAAATGTATGTTTAGCACACCTCAGTGTGAAAATAATGACTAACTGCACAGTTTTATACCGCTTTTAAAAATTTGGAAATAGAAAATATATTTATTATAATAGAGGGCTAAATGAGGGCTGTTATATTCGGTGTAACAGCCTGCGTATTTCAAAACCCTTATGCGCACAGTTTGCTGTTAGGTAAAATTGAAGATAAGAGTTGTGTTCAGACCTAGTGAAGCCCCAAAGACAGCAAGGATTAGGCCTTGTGATGGGCATTTAGGAAAAACCCCCATAATTAATTCTTACTGCTTTCTCCTAGTTGAAATCTGTTGATTGATGCTGGGAAATTAATTCACCTTCGAACAAAGTTTGGTTGATTTTGTTGGGTTTTTTCCCCTTTATGGCTACTCTTCAGCCAGATCGTTTTTAATTGAAATGTGAGTAGAGGTCAAAATGGGCTGCAATGTCCTTAGGCTTTATTTTTGAAGCTGTTTCACCACAAGTGCTCTGTCAGCTTTGTAGGGTTTTTCTGCTGAGCCATGGTGTGATTTGGAACTGGTTGTATGAGTAGGTAAAGGAGATAGGGTGCTGTGCAGCACTGGGAACCCCACTGGAGGAGTTACTCTGCATGCTGAGGTCTGTCCATGGCTGGCATGGTGTGCTGGGAGGGTGGCTTTGCTTAAATACCGTTTCCTGTCCCTTTTTATTAGACTGTGCTTTGTATGAGCTAGGGAGCTGCTTGCTAGCATCCAAAGTGAGGCAGTTTCTAAGAATCATTTCTCTTTTATTTTCATGCATGTCTCAGAGTCAATGTTCTATATATTTTATATATATATGTAGAGTATCGGTCACATTTGCTACCCCTAATTTTGGGGCTGTTTTAGGCATGTCTAAGCACTGGGGAAGAAGAATACTATCTAGAATACTAAAGCACTGTTTAGGTCACTGGAGAAACAAATAATACAAAACTTGGTATCAATTTGAAAATAGTTACGTAAAGCGGTAGGTGATGGTGAAGCATCCTGGGGTGGTGCATGGATATGAGATAACCAAATCTGTTGGCAAAATCAGTAGCAGCTCTACAATGAAAAGAAAACTTTTTGCCTTACTGCAATTGAGACAGACTTTTAAAATCGAAATGGCAGTGTAACGTTCAAATCGATAACTGTCAGCAAATAACAAAAAGGGGAAATGTGGAATTGCATTTACCATAAATAAAATTTAAAACCTTTGAGTGGCACATCGTGGAATTTTTATTGTCTATTATTGTAATGAGCTGAACAATATCCTATTTTTAGTGGAAGGTCAACTTGAACTTTATTTGAACAGAGTCTCTGGTTCTGGACAGAGATAGGAACACTTTAAATGTGATAACAAAAGGGAGGGCTTGGAGCCAGACCTTCTTAACCTATCGTTAGGAGCTCAGATAGCCATCCATGTAAGAACTGTGTGCCACTTACGTAGAGAGGAGTCCTTGTTCTGGGCTCAGACTGCGTGCAGTGAAAATAGCACTGAGACACATGTGAGAGGATTTTGCTTTTTTATTTAAGAATTTTAAATGGGTCCAAAAATATGAATGGATTTTTTTGTTAGTGAAGTGCTGCCATCTGATGTCACACCACCTTTTGTGTGTGTGTGTGTTTTTTTTAAGTAAATGCTTTTTCAGTTCCTTAAATATTACAACTCTAGTTTTGAGACCAAAGTACCTGCAAAATGTACATGGAAGAAATGTTACAAACATAAGATTGCTAAAGTATTTCTAGACTAAGCAGTATTACATTAATCCTGCTGTCATCTGTAATGGTGTATATCCACTAGAGCTCCACTGATGAGTGAAATGATTTAGTTTGCTGGTAATGTAGTGAGGTACTGTCAGGTTCACAAGTTTCCATGTTAGACTTCGGTCGGGAGGATTTTTCATGCCGTGGCTGTAGGCTCAGGACTCTAACACATTTTTTTGGATAGCGTGCCAGTACAAAGCCAAAAGCTGTGTGGCTGCTCAGGCTGTAGGATTGACACTTCTGCTGGAACATCTCCTGGAATTTGTTGGTGTCGCAGCTGGTTGGAAGTGTGTGCATTCACCAAAGGGAGGATGCTGACAGGATGATTTCTGACCTTTCTGGGAACAAGCAATAGTTGTATCAGCGTAACCTTAACATAGGGGTATGGAAGAAGAGATTATGTTCTGTAGGTTCACAGTGTAAATTGCTTCTGAAAATGTTCTACTCTCCTCAGCCTGCTATTGGCCTCAGTTAAAGGAAGTGTGAGTAGGGTGCTTCAGTGTTTATTATGGTTGTATTCCAGTACCTGCCACTGGCATTCTCCGTGATGTTGAGTAAATAATTTTTCCTCTGTGATTCTGGTTCCTGATGGGATATTGGAACACAACCTCTGCTGGAAACAGTGCTTTGATAGAAAGCACTGTAGGAAAAGTAAATGTGGTTACTAAACAAGGAAAGGGGAGCTTGTTCTGAATGTTACAAACCTGGGAAAAATCTTCAATTCTTATCTCACTAGATATAAGGGAGTTTTCATGAGACAAGTTTGTTGAGATGTGATGCTTTATTCCATCTTCATGAACCATTGCTTGTCGTGGGGGTTCTCCAGTATCCATAAAGAGCTAGGCTGAGGCTGTTTTCCTTGGTAGATTGATTGTAAGGTATTACGTATGACATTATTTATGCTGAGAGCTATGTTGAAGAACTTGGTGGAAATTTAATGTTCTTGGGAATTTTAACTGCTCTTTAGATGTGGATAGAAAAAGTGCTCTGGGGAGAAAGTGAACATGGGCAGAATTGAAAGGAAATGTATAAAGAAGTGCCATGATTTTTTGGTTTTAGTTTTTGGGGCTGAGATTAAAAAATTGTCCCAGTTAACTTCATTGCCAGCCTACACCTAAATGCAAAGCCTGTTTAAATTCAGTAGTTTTCAGTGAATAATTGTTATTAGTAGGTCTGAGTCTTACCACCTTCCCCAGATCTCCTTTGTGTCTGCACATTAATAGGTGTGTTTCTTGTTGCTAGTGGTAAGAGGTGATGAACTCTGAGATGGGTAGAGAGCAGCCTGACAGCTTTGTCTGGAAATTTAAATAATTTAGCAGGTGCTTTATAGGTTTTCCCTGGTGTTAAGTGAGCCAGATCCTTCCCAGGTGTCGGAGATATTGCTCCATTCCAGAGCATGGTCTGGCCTACAGAGTGCAGGAGGTCTTCTTTGCCTGAACTAGAAGATTTTAGCATCCTGGTATCTTCTTTCATGTGCCATCTAGAGGATTAAAGAAAACTGCAGTAATTGTTTTTGCAGCTTCTGTGAAGTCTGATTCGCACTCGCTGTACTGACTCTGTGGCAAAAAGGCTAACAAATTTTATTCCCAGAGTAGGGTTGGTAACAATTAATGAAGCTGTGTAGGAAATACTGAAATTAAGAACAAATAATAAAAAAAATTCTATTACATATTCTCAGCAATATTTCATATCTTGCAAGTCCTCAGGTGCCATGTGTGTATCTTGGTAAAAGATACAAATCCTGACTATTTTGTTTGAGCATTTCTTAATTTTTTAGAAGGCAATAGGCCTTGGCATTTTCTGAAATTGCTAGGATAATACATTGTATGCCATTGCAGAGTACCATACAATAGAAAAAAAACAACAGAGAAAACAAATTTGGTGCCAAGTTCCTGGGTGAGAGCCTTATGAATCCCTTTGCTGTCCAGTGCAGGAGTCTGCGAGTGAGTCACTGCCTCCAGACCGAAGTTGGCACACAATCAGAATGTATGGGAAAACAGTTGCTGTGCTGAAAATTCCAAGAATAACCACTAGAAGTATAAGTATTTTCATGCTTCGTGTCATCTAATTGCTCAAAACCTTTTCAACTCTAAATGTTTTTGACGTGCTTATGCTCTACTGTGTAGCTTTAAGGATGCCCATCCCCCTGCCACCCCTCCAGCAGCCGCTGTGTCCTGTCAGTCATCCTGAAATACACTGGAGAGCTTGTCAGGCAGTGCCTTGCAGATGCCTCCGAAGCCCAATAGTGAGCCAAAGCAGTTGCACTGAAGTTCCTAACACAAGGAAATTACATAGACAGTTGCTTTAGTGCTGAATATGGACCATGTGTTTTCTAGGATAGGTGAGTGATACACTGTTGGCTTTCTAACAATCTAGCAGGAAATGGATTCTAAAGAAAAGGTTTTCTAATTTATGCAGAATGTCTTTGGCTCTTCTTTCTGACACTTACTAGTTTGTCTGTGTACAGTGTACTTACGGATTGTTTAAGGGCTGCAGGTGCTGTGTTCACATTGCATTGCAGATGGATAGAGACTGTGGCTGTTTTTCCAGTGTCTTTTTCTTCTTACACCAAAAGACTCGGTAGTTTGGACATCTGACGAGAAGACAAAATTTTCGTTATCTTGAGGTCGGTAGCACTTGGTAGGAGCGTGCAGGTGGTTGCTTTTGTGGCTGTTCTGGGACACAGCTGTATCTTGTAACACGTGCTTAACATCCTAAGTGTTGTAAGAGCTGCTGGTGCACAGTGCTGAGATTGCCTCCTGTAAAGGTTAATCGAACTGAGTGTGAGGTTATACAGCCTTTTACCAAAATATCTCCCAGTCAAGGCCCCTGCTCTAATTAGGGAGATGTTATATTGGAGTAGACAAATGCATTAAAAAAAAAAGGGAAGGTGGCCTGTTGATTTTGATTTTTTTTTTTTTCCTGAGGCAAACATCAGATTTTGTCATCTTAATGAATATGATCTGGAAGGACAGGACTTCACTTAGTAAGCAGAAATGCCAGAGAAAATCCCAGGATGATCTTTACCGGCTGTGTATTTTTCTATCACCTCTTATCTTTGCCTTAATTAAAAAAATAATTAAAGAGTCCAATTTAAATATTGATCAGTCAATATGGTATATAACAGTAAGGAGAGCTTGGTAAGCTAAAAATAGGTAGTCAGAGTATCAAGATAATTTAATATCTTGTCGTTTTTGCTGCACTGGCTTGCAAAACTGTTTCCATCTTTTGCCTACTTCAAGGAAGTTCCAGGAAGCATTAGAATTTTACTTAAAAAATATTGCTGGAATCAGCAAGTGAGCCCTTAAGTGAGTTATTTATACCTTAGAATATAATTGAACTTTTCAGAGACAATAGTTTTTGCAATTGACTTTCAGTTGCTGATTCGTTATGGGCCTGACTCAAGGCTAAAAGCTATTATTGGCTTAACTGGCTTTTGAACTCTGGGCCGAAGCAAGGAGTAAAAATGCTGATGTTAGACAATATGCTGAGGGTAAGGAACAAACAAACAAGCAAAACCACAGAAAAGCCCAGAAAAGGGGAAGTCATGATACATGGATTCACGTTTTTTCTGACCTGCAAAAATGGGGTTGGGTTTGTAAAACTGCCCAGATTGGAGAATGCTTTGTGGTGGGATTCTGGAGCACAGTGATCCTCTAGTAACAGGAATTGACTTTAATTACAACTACATGTTTATCTGCCAAATTTTAGAGAAGACCTGATTATTGCAGATAACATGTAGCATAGGAACTTGTGCTGTGAGAATGGAGAGTGAGCAGCAAAGGTTTTATTTCTCCATTTTGAGTAAAGCAGTTGCTGTGACACCCTTCTATGAAGGAATTGAGGGGAAGCCACTGCGAGGTTAAAGCAGGAGTGTATCTGCAAAAAAATAACTTGAATCACCTGGTGGTTTCTTCAGATCTCAGTAGAAGCACAAAGTGCTGTCTCCATCCGGTTTACCTGTCCCCTTAGAGCTGATGTATGTTTGACCAGAAAAAAATCCACTGCACAATCGATACCATCTGTTTGCAACTGTTGTGATGGATTTCAAGAAGTGCCCATATTTTGGGAGACTTGTGAAAATGTCGAAGATAAGGGTTTGGTAACCAGTGACATCATAAAGATTTATATTTTTTCTAATGTGAATAAAAAGCAGATTCATCGAAATGTTGGCCAAAGATTTAGAAAACCAGCAAACTGCATATGGTAAAAAAGGGTCTGTCTTTTCCAGAGTGCGAATGCTGTGGTTTGATGTGATCCCAGTGAAGCTGGAGGGGGCAGTATCTTGTTGAACTAAAAGGCTTTTTGAATCAGGGGTGGACACAAAAGCGGCGTAGGAGCTTCTCTGCTGTGCGCCTAAAATACGGGCAGATAATTTGCTTTGATGTTTCTAGAGTTCTCTTTCCATTATTCATTTCTGTGGAAGGAAAGGTGTTATTCTGGTCAGTCTGATGTCAGGTTGCTTTTCTTTATCGTTTGGCTTGGAATTAAAATTGAAATATCGGTTCTTTATGTATGCCGTCGCCTGGTTGGATGCAGCTGTATTTCTGGGAACTTAAGTCTGCCACTAGTATAGTTTGTAATAAAAGAAAATCGTGGCACTTGTGTAACTTTTAATAAGAATGGCAAAACCCTAAATTGCTTTATACCTTAATGCTTTAATTACTGCTCATATTATCTTTGCTTGTAAGTGAAAAGTGGATAATTCTCCAGATCCATTTCTACACAACTCGCTATAGAAACCCTAAACCTCCAGTGTTGTATTAAATCAACGCTGGGTTCACCGGAAGGTGACAATACATCTCTTCAGGCTGCACAACTGCTGTACCTTATTACTTCATTATACAGCAGCAATGCTTGTAATAAGTCTTGCTTAAAGAGGACAGCTATCCATTATTTGTGTATTTGAAGTCTTTATTGGCTAAAAAGGCTTTGCCAAGCTGTGTTTTATGGGAAGTTAAGTTACTGCAAAAATTTAAAATGTCTTTTATTTTGGGGCAATAATCAGTTGCATTCCAACTAAAGCAATTACTATTCTTTGTTGACACACACACATTTCAGGCTAATGGCCTGAGCCATGGCCCAGTGAACTTGGTGAAAACTATTAATTCACATCAGTAGGTTCTGCATCAAGTTCCTAATGAATGATTTATTCACCTTAAAGACCTTACTTAGCTTTACTTCCATCTTACTGACTTCAGTAATAGGCTTTCTCAACTTAATCCTTCTTGACACTTGGAAAATATTTGTTATTGCAGGGTATAAAATAATGAAATGTTTCACTTTTTCCCGCTATTAATTTCCAGAAATTTTAAGGGCTGCTGTAGATGTTTTTTCTTCTTAAGGTGTTTATTATAACCCCTGTAATTTGGCACATGGAGTAAGATGCAGATATTGTGTACATAGCATTAATGTTTTTGTTTTATGATAAATTCAGTAATGGAATTTTAATATTTTTGCTTTAAAGCTCCTTTTTAGACTGGTAGAGAACTTAAATTCAATGGTATTCTAATGTAATTGTCTTTGTATTTTTTAACATGTGGTCAGTGTAGAAAGCTGAGTGAAGAAAAGGAGTTGTATGTACTTTAAGTCTATGATTTTACAGTTTATGTAAGTATCAGCTTTTTTTTTTCACAATTTAGAAATGGGGAATTGGAAAAATTATTTGTATTTCTTGAAATCGTAAGCCTGTTATGAAACAAGTCCATACTCACATAGGCAGTCCCTGGGCTTTGACAGAAGGTAGTGAGACTTGTAGTCATGGTTCATATTGGCTTACTGCACTTCTCTTGTTTTGTACCCAGGTGAAATGTCAACAAAAGTGCCAAACATTAAACTGAAAATCGATCCTCGGAATCTGCAGATCCAGACATTTACAGTGGAGAAATTACTGGAACCACTGATAATTCAGGTATTTCGGAGTTGCAGAAAGTAAACTGGATAACCGTAGAGGGAAGGGATTAAGGCTGAAGAATTTTGACTAAGAACGTTATTCTGAAAGTCACACCCACAGCTCTTCTGCGCTTGTACTTCACTCCGGCTCAGGAGCTCTCCAGGGGCATCCGCCGCCTTCTGGATTTTGTCACTTCCAGCTTTGCCACCCAGTCTGTCACAGTAAATGTTGCATGTTCTAGCTGGTCTCTTTCACAGCATTGTCTAGGGGGTGTTTGAATGTGGACTACACTGCAAATGGATTTCCAATGCATGAAATAAGTAATTCTTTAAAAAATAAAGTTGTGTTTTCCCCATTTGAAACTTTCTCTCCCTAACTCATCCAATTTCTTTTCTTTTATTAATTATTCATTATCATATTTGAAATTTCTTACATATTTTTTGTTTTTGTTCTTTTCCTCCCTTACTAATTTTTCACTTCTGGAAGGTGATTTTCTTCAGAAAGTTACTTTCTCTTTTTTATCCTGACTTCATTTCCAGCTACTATTAACTGAACTGCCTCTCTCTCCTTTTGTCTGCCTTTGTTTATTTATTTTCTCCTGGA
Source organism: Pomatostomus ruficeps (assembly GCA_013400735.1). Classification (NCBI taxonomy): domain Eukaryota; kingdom Metazoa; phylum Chordata; class Aves; order Passeriformes; family Timaliidae; genus Pomatostomus; species Pomatostomus ruficeps. Next base: position 11,377 of record VYZT01002114.1, read on the forward strand.
TCTGATTGATGGTGTAAAAAACCTCAGTTAACAGGTCAGTGGTTTGTGGAAGTTGTCAAGCTGGAGCCTGATATGTGGATGGGTTATAAAATTAGTTTCAAAGTAGTAAGAATAGATGTCTTGATAGACTGCATTTAAAAACCTCTTGTAGACCAGTAGGTCAGACTGTGCTCAGGCAGCTGCAACACTGCGGGTGTTTTTAGACAAGGTAAAGAAAAGTAAATTTTGGCTTGAGCTGTGCAGGATCAAAGAAACCTGACAAAACAAAGAAAGTGCAGTTCCAGAATAAAACAAAGAAACCATCTAAGTTGCCCTTTTTTTTCCTCCCAGCTCTTCTCAACCTTTGAAAAGCTTGAGGCTGTTCAAATTGGAAAGGCTTTGTTTCTAAAAGAATATGGTTTTGACTCTCTTCTCTCTCTTAAGCTTAATGCTTTGCTTGTTTCAGACCTCTGGAAAGAAAACTTACATTTGAGTGGACCTTTTGACAGAAAATGTTGAAAATGTAAAAAGAGGGGTTAATGCTGAGTGAAGGGTGATTGAGAGGCTGGAAAGGTAATAAATGAAATCTGTGATTGGAAAGAGAATCAGACCAGTCACAGATAAAAATGTTCTTGCCAGGTTCACTTTAGCAGCTGCTGCTTGGAACAGAATTTAACTTGATTTTGGGATTTCTGTTGTAATTTATTTATTTAATAGTCTTGTAATGCTGTGGCAGGAAAGAAATGATGGAAGTGTTTGAGGTTCTCTGAAGTCTGTCCTAGCCAGTTATGCTAAGTGTTAGGGCAATCATTAGGTTCACAGCATCAATATTGGAAAAGATGAAGGCAAAACCAGCCTAGAAGTAACTAGGAAGTAGTTGTGGAAATAGCTGCAAATTACTTGTTGGATTGACTGTCCTTCCTGCAATTTGCAATAGGCAGTGGTGGTTACTATGGAACTCTGAAAATAGCATGGCAGCTGTTTTGTGTAAAACCTTCTGTGACTTGGCAACTTCTCTATGCTTGGAATAAAACAACGCCCCTAAATTGCCCTGGGGCTTTCTCGCTCTGTGACCTTCATTTTATCCCAGGTGCTTCGAGGATGTTAGCTTTGAAAGGAAGACTTCTCGGTCTAGTTCTCCATTGGTGCATCTGGCATATTAGAAAAGGTAGTTGTCAAAGTTAGCACGGTTCAGCTGACGCAGTGTTTAGAAACATCTCTTCATTTTGGAGTCCCTTGGATCACTGATGAAAAACAGGCAAGTTGAAAGGCTTGTATTCCCAGCTGTCATCCACACCACAGACGTTTGCTCATAGGGAAAACACAACACACATTGCTAGGTTTAGTTCTACGTATGGTGAGTTCACCTTCTGCACACGGAGTGGGATGAGCCAGTGTTTATTTGTATGGGCAGTACTTTGGATTTGAAATAGCGGGCAGGGGTTCTGCTGTTGTCATTAGATCACTGAGTTCATGTCTTGTTTTACTTAAATGTCTAGCGATTGACATCTAGTTACACTGAACTACATTTTTAACAAAAAGGAATGTTTTATGATTGATGCTTAAAAATACTTTTTATATTAAGATAAAGGTGAGTCAAATCTTTTGATACTCAAGGTACCAAGACATTGCTTCCTGAACTACTGCAGTATTGAAAGGTTACCTCCAAGTGCTGCCAGTAACTGAATATAGCATTGGAAGATCTGCTTCACAGGTTCCTAGAAATGCAGTATTTGGGATAGCCATGACCCCACAAGAAACCCCACCCTTTCAGCCTAATAAATAATGGCAGTAACAGGCAACAACAGCGTGATTCAGTTTGTAAATATGGTGGCATGTGACCTAGAAAATGGCTTAAAACCCCCCTGTGCCTTTAGCACAACTGTGTTGCTCCTTCCAGAGCGAGGCTGGGGGACCTGCTGTGCATGGCAACAAGAAGGTGTCCATAACTGGGAAATGCAGCCAGGCATGAGCAGGATTCATGGGGATATGTTTTTCTTCTTCCTTATAATGCTACCACTGACTGTGTGTTCTGCCACTGCAGTACAAGCTCTGTTGACAATGGCACACTGTGCTGGTTACTCTGTGGTTCGTTTCTTTCTGTGTAGGATTGTATAAAGTTTTTACATTCCTCTTTGGGGTTCTGTGCTAGAGAATTCAGACTAGTTTTTCTGTTTGCCATAATCTCCATGAGCAAAGAGCTAGCTAACAAATTTTGACTTATATTTGAGACCAGCTGCTGCTTCCAGTATTTCCTGACAGTGATGCTGAAGATGCATGGTCTTACAGTCAAGAGTTTTCGCCTGCAGGAATGATTATTTTTTTATACTTTTTCATTTGTTTTATTTCCTTTCCTCCTCAACATATAAATAAACAGTACATAGAATGATATTTTACATAAAAAGAAAACTACAGTAAAAATCTGTGAAGTAGAATATATTATTTTCTAGTGAAATGATAATTAAACACTTAAAATACATTTTATTTGATAGATTTTTTTGGCATCTTCTAATTTTTTATGGTGGTTTATGCCTTTCTTATTGGAAATATCAGCCTGTAATCTCTAACTCATTCCTAAAGATATGATCATTGAAACTGCCTGAAATGTTCTAAAACTGATGTTAGAGGGTTTGTAAAAAGATAAAGATTTTTATTCCCAGTGCATTTTCTACCAGCTGGCTGATTTAACTGCCATAAATAATTCCATTTTCTTTCTTTGAGCTCCAGTCAGAAAAAACACCCAAGCCTTCTTTAACAATCTGAGCCAGAGTTATTTACGTTGCTCTCTCCCTTGTGACGTGCCAAAGCAGTTGATGTCAAGTGGATGGTCCTTTTCCTCCCAAATTTCACAGGAATGGTATAGGGGTGAGGGTTTTTATGTTTCATAGACGTGTTTACAGAAATGTTACCCAGAGGATGTTTGTCAGTTATGTTTAGAAGTAATGATTCATGAAGAGCACTCAAGTGCATGAATTCATGGACAAGGTCTGAAAGTGAGCTGAGGCACTGTACTACCCGTGTTCTGGCAAAGAGAATAGAACAGGAGGATTAAAAAGCATAAGTCAACTTAATGAAAATAAATTGTGCTTTAAAATATCAGTATAACACTTAAGAAAAATGTTTTAGGAGCCCTTCCTTCATGTGACAGCTCAAGTAATGCCTTAGAGAATAGTCTTTCAGAAACATTCTGTTGGAGTGTGGAGGCTGTACTCAGATGATGAGGAATGTGGAGTGGGATGGTCTATAAAAATAATTCTTTATGGATATTGAAGTGCATTGTTAAAAATACAGTTTGGACAAAGCTGCAGTGAATCTAAATTCTGGGCAAATAGATGTACAATTTTAATGCTGGGAGCACCCTGAAGAATTTGGAGGTGCTGAGTTCTGACCACTGTGATACTCCTTTGTAAGAAGAGAAAGCATTTTGGAAGGTGGCTGTACTCATGTTGGGTATTTGTTCTGGGATACCTTGGAAGACTTTAGCTGGAAGTATGGGAATGTTCAACACTTGGGGGGAGAAGGAACCTGGGGATTGTTGCTTGACAGCAGCTGAACTCAAGCCAGCATGTGCCCAGGTGGCCAGGAAGGCCAGTGGGAGCCTGGCTTGTATCAGAAATGGTGTGGCCAGCAGGTCCAGGGCGGTGATGGTGCAATGGTGAGGCCACACCTCGAGTCCTGTGTGCAATTTTGGGCCCCTCATGACAAGAAGAACATCGAGGTGCTGGAGCTTGTGCAGAGCAGGGCAGAGGGGCTAGGGAAAGGGCTGGAGTACAAGTCTTATGTGGAACAGCTGAGGGGGCTCAGCCTGGAAAAAAGGAGGCTCAGGGGGCACCTTCTTGCTCTCTACAACTCCCTGGCAGGAGGCTGTGGCCGGGTGGGGGTCAGCCTCTTCTCCCAAGTGCTAGGACAAGAGGAAATGGCTCTAAGTTGCACCAAGGAAAGTTTAGATGGGATATTAAGAAAAATTCTTACCCTGAAAGGAGTGTCAAGCATTGCAACAGGCTGCCAAGGGACATGGTGGAGTCAGCCTCCTGGAAATATTCAAGAAATACATGGATGTGGTGTTTTTAGGGGCATGGTTTAGTGGTGCACTTGGCAATGTTAGCTTGATATTGGAGGTCATTTCCTACCTTAATGGTTCCATGGTTCCTGCCTTACTGAAGCCTCCTCAGAGTGCACTTTTTTTTTTTTTTTTTAAATTTTATTGTGAGCAGACTTTAAAACAAGCAGTGGCAGGAGTTGGCATCAGGGTTAATAGAACAGTGAGATTTCTGTTGGCTTTGCTTTGATCCTACAGAAGGGGGAACACAAAGATGATGCATATTGAGTAAAATTGTATCAGATTGAATTCAGTACTTTTTCCCATTCTCAGTATTTGTGCTGAGCTTGCCTGTCTGTCTCTAAAGCAGAGGGAATCTCTTTGCTTATTCTTAATTATATTTTTTTCATTTTGTGAACAATGTAAGTTCATCCATAGAACCATTATTGTCTCTTCTGTTTCTTTTAAATGTAGGTTACAACATTAGTGAACTGCCCACAGAATCCTTCTAGTAAGAAAAAGGGCCGTTCCAAAAGAGCTCGTGTCTTGCTTGCTTCTGTGGAAGAAGCCACGTGGAACCTGTTGGACAAGGGAGAAAAAATTGCCAAGGAAGCAGTTGTGTTTAAAGAGGAACTTCACGCAGCTCTCGCTGATGTCCGGAAGGAGAGTGAGTACATGGCAAACAATTCAGGCACCATGAGGAATTGGTTTAACCACTCTTGGTGTCAAAGTGAAGCTGGGATAGCTGTGGGAAATGTGTTGTGATGTGCAAATGTCTGAACTTGGAGTTGTCTGTATATTCTGGGATAACCACCTAGAAGGAGGTGAGTGTGCAAGCTGGGCCCCACTGGGAAAAAATATGTATATTGGTGGAAGTTTTGTTGTTTGAAATGTGTTTTTTTTTCTTTTTTTTTCAATGAGGACAGGATACTTTTTGATCATTTTAGTGACTGTTAAGCATGAATAAAAGTTTATATATACTTTAACTTTCTTCTTGAAAAGAACTGCTAGCTGAATTTTGGATTAAGGCGTTTCAGTTAAGAATTTAAAACCTGAAAGCTTCCCTCTATTGTGCATTAGTAAGGATTTCATTTGAGAAGGTATAACAGGCCAGTGTGAAGGCACATTTTGAGAGCAGGAGAAAGATGGATACTTTAACCTACCCTAGGAGCCGGCCCCTCCTGCCAGAGCAGCTCCTCTCTGGTGAGTTGTGTCATACTCTGCTTCCTCCTGACTTCTCCCCATTTTGAACCTGATTCCCAGAACAGGGCTGGTCTTTGTGATCTGCAGAGGATATTGTATAGCCATTTTCTTGCAGTTTCTTTGTTGTTTTCTTGAGTTTTACTTTCCCCATGGAAACTTGGGTGAACACAAAGGCCAGGCTCAAATAGTAGTAAGTCAGATGACCAACATCCTAAATGTGTTCCTGCAGAAATCACAAGTTAAAGTTCATGTGTGTTTTAATTATATCATCCCACCCTTACTAAAGATGAAACTTAATCAGGTTTTCTTAAACTTTATTTTATTTTAGTTGTTTGTCTTGCACATGCAGCCGGGGTGGTTTCCGAGTCTCCGCTGTTGTTCAGGGCAGTGATTGCTCTTGGCTTCCTCTGCATCCAGAGATGGCTGTGGTTTAGAGTTTGATCTATGCATATGCTGTCTGAGATACCTTAAGGTCCTTTGTGATTAAGAGCGTTATGACCAGCAAGTACCACTGTTATCTGTCACACTGAGCGGCTGAGGCTCTTGCAAAATCATTCATTCTGGAGTACTCCTAAAATGTTAGCCCATCCGTTACAGCCTGATAACACAAGGCAAGCATAAAATATATAGTTTTATATTGATTTTTAAACATAGAGAAATTGAAAATATGAAATATTTTTATATTACTTATTGATTCTCAGCCAAGACCAGCGATAACTACAAAAATAAATAATACGTAATGTAGATTATATATACCTCCTACATTTGAAAAGAAAGTTAAGTCTGTGTTATCACCTATCATTATGCAATGATGAAGTGAGTGGTTGCAGCCCACCTCCCTTCAAGGATTTGCCAAACTGCACAGGTTAGTTTTAAGAAATTGTTGAAGAAATTGTAAAAAAGATAGCAGTTTCTTAATTTTGCAGGTATTTTTAACCTCTGAATCTGTATGCTATTTTTAATTTGTGGTGTGCCACATCATGTGTAGCTTTATTGCCTGTTACTCAGGCCACACTGTGCTGCTGTTGAGTGTCTCATGTTATTAACTTCAGGCTCTTTGAAAGTCTGTGGGTCATCAGCCATGGTTGCATGCAATCACCTGCCGTGCATGTCAGAGCATACAGTATTTATTCTTCTGTGGGCGTCATTTCCTGTGGTGATGGCAGCTACTTTTATTAATACAATCTTAAATTTATTAGGAGGTTTTGCACACGGCCAAGGCTTGTGTTTAGTGGAAAATGGAATTTTGAAGAAATGCTTGAGATAATTTCACTCACATCAACCAACCTATCAGTCCCAGATTTGCACAGAGGTCTGGAAAGAATAAATACTGTCTCACCTCCTCTTGTGTTTTACCTTGTATCATTTGCTGAACTTGTTCAGTTGGGGATGCAACATGAGGATTAAACACTTACTCCTTTTGAATGTCAATTGCCAGTGTGGGAATGCTCCTTTGTTACTTTTGGAGCTCATTAATATGGGGCCCCTTTTAAAGGAGTGGTAGACCTTTTTCAATCTGCTTCTGATAATCCTATTCATAATAATGTTTTAGAGGATAAAGGAGAAAATGAGTGGAATAAAAATAAACAGTGGGGATAATATTTGTTATATTTAATTCATCTGATGTGCGATTCATGGCCTTCAGAAAGCAGGACATGGGTATGGCTTCACTGACTACAGCTTGCTCTTGGCACTGTCGGTAAATGAGATTTTGGAATCTCAAATTCAGGTAGTGACCTCTGAAAAAAGGTGTCTCTATAACTGATGACAGACATACTGCCTGGATAAATACAGTGTCTGCTTCCTTTGACATCTGCCAAGTTTTACCAAAGATTTATTGTCTTGGAGCCAATCATTTTAATACAGAGGTTCTCTGCATTTTTCTGTTTCCTCTCAAGAAAATCCTTTTTGAGGCCTATCCAGATCTTGATACATCATCTTCTGGAACTCTGCTAAAAGGGTCAGCAGGAAGGTGTGTGCGTGGTGGACTTCATATATCATCCAGAAATCCAGTGGCCTAGTAACTGAAGAACTGCCACGATTTCCTGTTGGTCTGATTTGGTGAAGCTTTGTTAAAGGGTTCTCAGGTCCACAGTTTCATTCTAAAACAATAAAATAAACCCCAAAGTAAGGGTATTGATAAACTCTCACTGAGAGATTTCCGATGTATACAGCATTTCAAAAGATTGCCTTCTGGTTCAATGTACTGTGGAATAACTGACCCCTGTGCAGAGGGTGCAGGGAGCATTGTTCAACCCTGAATGCTCCTGACACTAAGCCTCAAATTCATGTCCTGATTCTGTGATTTTATCAATTTTAAGACAAACAGTGGTGATGTTTATGTGGTGAAATGTTGTAGGAATCTGAGTTGAAGTCCAGCGTTATCCTTGGGGTAATGAGCTTTTGCATTTATGTCAAGGTGTGATGGCTTACAGTTCTCAAAGAGTTGCATGGGCATAGCTGAAATGTTTGGTATTTACTGCCATTGCTCACTGACTATATATAGTCAGAAACACAACAGTTGTTGTCTGCCTTGTTTCTATCTATTGCAGTGTCAGAGTTTCTTGTGTTTGGCTGTTATCACACTCAAGCGTGTTCCCAGATAAGCCTGTCATCACACAGAACAGTGAACTGAAAGCAACTTAGTTGCTGGAGTTACATTTTGAACCTTAAGTTACTCTTTAAAAGGAAATTTTAACAAATACTTTGATGTTTTGAATGGCCCTATTTAATGTCTTTTGATATTAAACAGGGGAGGCAAGAGTTTGATAGCAGGGAAAACATTACCATTCACTGTCGAGAAATGGAGGGCTTACTTAAAAGGGCATTCACTAAAGGAAGGGTGTGGGGATCTTTTGTGTTTTACTGTATTCTTATTTGTCCCTCCCCTCATCTTAAGAGTAAACTTAACTTTCTCATCCCACATTAAGAGGTACACGTACGTGTTCTGCATCTAAGGGACTTCTGTTCTGGCTTAAAATAATGTGTGCTGTGCACTCCTTTCATCAAACCAGGAACAGATCCCCTGCAGAATAGCTTTTGAAATCAGCATCAGTGGATCAGGTGTCCCTGAGTGGGAAAGGGGGAATGAAGAGGTGGGTGTAAGGCATGACGGGGATGTGTGCTGGCTCTGATGGCACTTAAGGAAGAACTGGATAAGATGTGGAAGTGGAGCTTCCTGGTATGCAGCGGTGAAATAGTTGCAATGCAACAGAATACAGTGATATCTGAGCAGGGTAAGAGACCGTGTGGCAGGAGAGAAATGTCCTGTAACAGCTCCAGAAAGCTATTGTGAGAATCTGAGCTATCACAGTGTTGAATATTAGGAACATGCAGGAGGTATTGATCTGCTGTGCCCTGACACTGATAGTGTCACTTCAGCTGGCTGGCTGAAGCAGAATCCTTTTATTTGCTCTAGCAGATGGAGATGGTATTTGTAGGAACAGAACAGGTGATTATACTGGTGACTAGTATTGTTTAACCTTGTGTTTTTAGAAACCTTGTGTTTTGTGCTGTGATGTGACCTTGACTCCCAGCCCTCTCTGGTCCTTATTCTGCTTAACGTGTTAGTTGATGCCTGCAGAATTCGAGGATGCACATACTAGTGTAAGTAAGGGTTAATAAGTGTTCTGTTATTGGTGAGAGCCCATGTGGAATATGGTGTTCAGCTCTGGGGTCCTCAACATGAGAAGGACATGGACCTGTTGGAGCCAGTCCAGAGCAGGCCACAAAGATGATCAGAGGAATTGAGCACCTCTCCTCTTAAGACAGGCTGAGAGAGCTGGGCTTGTCCACGCTGCAGAGAAGGCTCTGGGGAGACATTACTGGGGCCTTTCAGAACCCAAGGGGGACCTACAAGAGGTCTGGAGAGGGGGACTTTCTACAAGCAGGAAAAGCTGTAAACTGACAGAGGGTGATGTAGATTAGATGTTGGGAAGAAATTCTTCACTATGAAAATGCTGAGGCACTGGCACAGGTTGCCCAGAGGAGCTGCGGCTGTCCCATCCCTGGCAGTGTCCAAGGCCAGGTTGGATGGGACTTGGAGCAACCTGGGATAGTGGAAGGTGTCCCTGCCCATGGCAGGGGGAGTGCAACTTTAAGGTCCTTACCAACCCAAACCATTCTAGGATTCTGTGTTATGAACCACTGTGGGTTTTTTCTTGTTTGTTTGTCTTTCTGTTCTCTCAAGTTTGGGACTGAAATGTTTGAAATTCTCTCGTTTTACTTATTTTGGTATGTCTGTTCCCGCCCCNTGTGTTTCTCTGGAACTGTAAATCCATCAGCCTCTAATAGGGCAGTTCAGGACCTTCTTGGCAACCATAACTCCTGGTGGGAGGACACAAGAATGGCATAAAATTCACTGCATTCCATGTGCATTTCACGCTGCTGCAGTTAAAAATAAAAAATGAAAGGAGAAAGCCAGCTGTAAATACAAATAGAAGAGAGAAAAATGTGATGCTTGGATGGGATTTAGAATGGAGAGAGAAAATCTATTCAGAGAAATAAAAGAAGAAAGCATAATTTTGTTGATCTTTCCTGAAGCAGTGAAGAGCATTTGGCTGTTGTCAGTGTGATGCTGGGCACTGTCTCTGAGGGGTGCTCTCCGCCTGGAGTTGGTGGCCTTGTTGCAGTCTCTGTACAGACACAGCCTGGCACGAGCTGTCAGCTCATTGCCAGCAGGCTCGCAGTTGACTTGTTTTTAAAGGAATTTTCATGTAAGTTTTTGGATGTTTTTGGTGCTGGATAAAGGGCATGAATCCTCTAATTTTTTATAAAATTACCTGTGGCTGAACACTGTTTTTACATTTCATTGTGCCTGTGCAGAGATTTTTGTAGGCACGAGTAAGTAGCAGTCATTTGACGCAGCAGTAGCTCTCAGTAGCTGGTCAGCTGGTGGTAGAACATCATTTTCTTTGGGAGTCATCTATCTGGGTGTGTTGAAGAGAGTCTTGGAAATATCTCCCTGACAGTAATTGTGTAGCTATGATATATTCTGGCTTTAGTTCTTAAAATTGCCTTTTGCTTGATTGTCTGAAATAATTGAAATACTATGAATACTGCTGTCTGTCTGAATCCCTATTTGTGCCACTAAAAGGACATTATTTGGGTTTCATCGTTTGTGACAAATGTAATTATGGAAGAATATCCACTTGATGGGAATTACAATAAAAATAGATGAAATTGCATCAGACTGTCATGCTGTCTACTGCAGTTTAAGAAAGTTTTAACATTATATTGTCATTGGAGCTGTCATTTTCTGCTGTTTGTACTTGCAGCTCCTCTCTGTCTAGCCTGCATCTCATGGCTCTGTTTTAGGGTTATGATTTTCCATGTGTTCATCTGGCCATCCCAGCTTATGTCACGCTCATTTCGAAGGGCTTGGTCGTATTCAGACCCTTCTGACTCTTGTTTGCTCACAGAACCACAGAATGTTGGAGGGTGGAAGGGATCTCTGGAGGTCGTCTTGTCCAGTGCCCCAGCTCAGGCAGGGCCAGCAGTCTGCCCAGGACCATGTCCAGTCAGGTTTTTATTTTAGTATCTCCCAGCACAGAGACTGCACAGCCTTCCTGGTCACCCTGTGCCACTGCTGAGTCACTCTCGCAGTGACAAAGCATTTTCTGATGCTTGCATGGAATCTCCTGTGTGTCAGTTTGTGCCCGTTGCTTCTCCCCCGTTGCTGGGCAGCACTAAGAACAGTCTGGCTCCATCCCCTTTTCACCTCCCTTCAGGTATTTATGGCGTTTGTCACTATTGTCCATACTGTTAAATTTCATTTAGCACACTTCACATTGCAGAGCAGTGTATTGTTGTCTGCTGGCAGTCACCAGCTCCGTGGCACAGATTTCTCTTTATGTCAGTCAGATGTTTGAGTGTATGAGGTTTTCATTCCATTAACTTATATCTGTAATGAGAAGAGCAATATTTGATTCCCTTCTCTGACCAGGAATTATTTAACAGCAAGGACACCAAAGTACATAGTAGTGACTGGAAAAGTTTAACAAAGCCCCTGGCTTTGTTGTGTACAGTTAAGAGTAATAGTGTGAAGGCCAAGGGAATTATTTCAGAATTAAATGATGCAGTAGAAGAGAAAGGGAACATCATGGAAAATGTGGAACATTAACCTGCACCATCTGTAGTAATTGACCTTCATTTCAAGGCATTAGGGCAACAAAGAGATGACAAATTTATTAGCAATACTTGTGACTTGCCAAATAAGTGACAGAACTCCAATGACTTCCTCTCATCTGTGTGTTGTGATCCAGCCTAAGGGAATTTGTCTTCCTGTTGCAGGTCAGGCCTTGCAGGTGTCAGCAGAGGCTTTCACCAGTGACCCCTGCTCCCTGCCCAGGAGGCAGGCTGTTGTCCCAGCCGCTCGCTCCCTGCTGGCAGCTGTCACCAGGCTCCTCATTCTGGCCGACATGGTGGACGTGGCCTATCTGCTGCAGCACTTGGCCGTGGTGAGTAACGCTCCGCTCCCCTCAGGCTCCTGTTAGCCTCAGCTGTGTCTGCTCCTGCCTCCTTTGGCATGGGAAACCCTTTCTGTACTTGAGCCTGGCAGGTCTCATGCACATCACACCTTGGCAACTGGGCCAAGTGGAGGTTCTGGATGAGATTTGTAGAATGGACCAAAAAACTCATCTACTTGCAGGTCAGCATATGTGATCTATTTTTGGCTCCTTTTTTCCCCCTAATATCTTCAGTAATTTATCAGAGACTGATAAAAATACAAATTTCTGTTCCTAGTATTTCAGGGCAGAGGTGAATAATCAGTGCCACCTCATGCCACAAGAGAATGCAGTGACTTAGAGGACCATGTAGAAGCCAGTTCCATTTGGTGAGGATGAGAGAATGGAAACTGGGCTCCAGATCAGAGTAGGAAAAGTATGTCATAACAAAGCAGTGTTGTGTGGGTTTCAATACTGGGTTTGGAAGATCCACCATTGACAACTGTTAGAGATGCACACAGGCTGAATTAACACTGACTTGCAGAAGCTTCGGTGTTGTTCTGTATGTTTAAATTTGTCAGCTGTAAGAGGGGTGCCCTATGTCTTGTATACTGTTTGTGGAAAATGTTCTTAAATTATGATATTTTTCATGGTAGCCTGTTACATTTTTAATGTTTATTTTCATAATCCTAGATGCTCTCTTCTGAGATGTATTGAGCATGTTTTACATGAGAGAACTAAAATTAGGTGGTTTTCCTTGCTAGGGTTGCAGTATTTCTGAACAGCTGTCTAATTCACTTAATGTTTTCCATCTGAAAATGAAAAGAAACAATAACTGAAAATGATGAAAGAATGCAAAGTATCCTGCAGGAAAAACTCCAACACTGCAAAGAGTGCCATTAAATTGTCATCCTCTTCCATACTTCCTCTCAATAGGAGCAAGACCTGACTTTGTAAATGAACCCTTAGAATAAATTAGTGTGGTATAAAACTCTCCGTAAGGCCTGTGCAAAAAGGGTCACCCTAGCTCTTAGAGGAGAGTGTTACATTTTACATATTTATTTAGCCTCTGCCCTGGCTGCTGAACTTGCCAGCAGTGGTATTAGCTGTGACGGTGTCTTTTCATATTGACACGTAATTAGGAAATCGACTTAGTGTCATTTCAAGGTATGCTATTGAACATCCCTCAGTTTCTAACAACTTTTGGTCACAGCTAACTGAGCCAGATTTAAATGAAATTAAATATTTTAATGAATTTCAACTTGGCTCCATTCTAGGTCTTTAACTTAAATCGTTATACTTTAAAACTCCCTTAAGAATTTAATTTTTCTTTAACATGGACTTGCTCCCACAAAAAGACATTGTATTCACACAGTGTCCAAGTAGACCTTGTCTTTGCTGTATCAGCTCTAATATTCTTGGGTTTTGCATGTTCACATGCCTTGAAAATCAACTCTTTAAGAATCTCTAGCCCTTTTTCTTTGCACTTGTTCTAAAACCTTAATACTTCTACCATATTATTCTCTTCTTCAGACATGGGCGTTACAGCTGTTATCATTTATGAGATGAGAAATTTCATTGCTCTTTATTTCCATGTCTCTGAGCTCTGTCCTTTTCATAGGGTAGGATGAAGACATTAGAAAAGGACTAAGCCAAAATTAATTTGAAGAGTTTAAAAAAAAAGTAATAGAATAAAAGACATAAAAATTCTAATCAAGGACCTTTTCTTTATTTGCATGTATAAAATGAAAGAAGTTGGTTCAGCATCATCAAAGAACTCTGTACAGTATTAGTGAGATCTTACCTCAATGTGGAAGTATTTCGTTGGGAATTACCTGTTTAAGTATCTAATATTTTTTAAACCCATTGATCAAAGAGTGCTGAAAGTTTTTAGTCTTGGACACTCACTAAAATCAGTTAATTCCAACATTGACATTTAAAGCATTTGAAACTATACCTTCTTCTACTGACGGAATACACTGTGGATCATTAAACTTTCATTTCCTCAGTAACCTGGGAATAAAAATAGAAAGAAAACCAAGACAATGTGATTGGCTGTCATAGGAAGCCTCATCTACTGTTACCTGTCACATCTGCCTGTTGAAGTATATCCAGGAAAAGAGGATGAACCTCAGCTACCTCCTTCCAGTTCATGTAGTCTCCAACAATATCCTTTTCTGTACATTTTGCTTAGGACTGTTTTTGAATTCTTTGTAACAAAGTCTTCATATTAAACAGTGCGTGATGCTGGAAATACTGAATATTTTTGTCACAAAAATATTGAAATGTGACTTTTTAAAACTAGAAATAACAGGTTAGTGAGTTTGAAATGATTTGATAATCCTGGCAGGAATTTCAAACCAGATGTTCAAACCCCTACCTTTGTGAAGAGGCAATTAGCTTTTTTAGAAGTTTTGCTAATTAAGCAGAGAGAATTTTGGTTGTTTAATGAATTCTATCAGATATTCACCAAGCAAAGTGTGAATAAATATGTGCGTAAATCATGCCTACGAGGTGCCAGTACAAACTCTCAGTCACTGATCACGTTGTGGCTCAGAACACTTGTGGCCACTTGTGGAATTCACAGTCCTGTAAGAGCGTGAGGGTGCAGTGCAAACAGCAACATCCTTTTGGAGTTCACTGGGAAAATAAAGTACATCACACCAAAAAGAAAGATTTTCCTTCTTTAAACAAGGGGAGAGTTTAAATAAATAGCTAGCTATATCTGAGTTTCCATACTTAAAGAGTTCGAAGTCTCTAAAAAACAACTGAGTTGTGAAAAATGTAGTCAGACAAAGGGCTCTCTGGTGCATTGCACTCTCTGATTGAGAGCTGTGTTAGCAGCTCATCCATTATGGTTAGTAATGCTCGATATTATTTAATTAAGTGAATTAACAGACTAATGGAATTGCTTGAATTTATTGATCAGAAGAGAACAGCAGCAAAGTAACAAGTTTGGAGAATTTCATTCAAAGAGCATTGGCAGTCTGTCTTTCTCTAATCGGTTTCAGATCATGCTGAGCCAACGTGTTTTATCTGCCTTTTCCCCCTTCTTGTCATGCCTGCAGATTTACTGTGTAAGTCTTCGTATTTTTCATGAATGCCTCAGACAGCATGTTCTTTATAAAATGCTTGCTTAGGGTTATTTAAAACTCTTGCCAGGGAAAAAAAAGGGAAAGGCTAGAGGTAAGAAGCAACTTGTGAACTTGGGTCCTGTAAGCCTAGTGCTGTCTGTTCCTCCCTTTCCTGTGGAGTATTCATCAGCATTAAACGTGTTTTGAGTGGGACCAAGATATGGTTACATGGAAGGAAAGGGGAAAGTCATCTTGGGTTCACCTGTGCTTCAGGTTAAGGGACTTGGTTCAACTCCCAGAATTGTGCTTAATCGATCCAGATCTGTGTGTGGAGCCTTCCTACCCTCCAGCAGAGTGCTTCGGCATGTGGACTTTTGTGTGAGTCTTCGATGGTGTAGCAGGTCACTAAACATTTCCCTTTGGACTGGGGGGACTCATTCTGCTCCCCATCCCTGTGCTCCACTTCAGGGAGCTGGGTACCTGGAAGACAACTGGTCTGCTACTAAGGACTGAGACACAGAGGTACCTCAGACGTTTCCTCATGGTTTGTCACTCATGTGTTTCCCCCTGCGTCTGGTAAAGGATGGAGTTTGTCCGAAGCTCTCCATTTGTTCCTAATGTGTTTATAGGAACCTTGTCTTTCACAGCAGCAGCCAGATTAAATTCTAACTTCTTGCCACCTTCCCTTTGTTGGGCATGGGTCATTCCCATGACAAGGGAACTCCTGGACCATAAAGTCTTAAGAAGGTGACAGGAGTCTGAAAGAAGATTCAGCTTCTCCTTTGGTTCATCCTCCTATTTATTTTATCATCAGTCAAACGGAGGTTTCTGCTACCAATCAGAAGCTGGTCTGTGATACGTGGGATGCAGTTTGGAATCAGGGCTGCAGTGTTTATCATCGCACTCTGCAAGTTCTGTGGCACTCTGATGTGCAGTAAATAACAGAGGAAAGGCAGCTTCCAAACAACTGTTTTTAGGAGTTGTCTCTTTCAAAATGAGCATCCTTCTGAGTGCATCAGGAATCTGGATGCACTTCTGTGCTTGGTATAGGTGCCCCTTGACTGCTCCTTTGTAACTCATAAAAATAAATAATAGTCAAGCTGTGGGATGATAAATTCTGGATGGAGTAAGTTCAGTTGTAAACATAAAACCTGAGGAGGTCTGTAACGTAAAGGCTTGTAGCAGAGGTTAATACAGAATGCTTGAAGTCATCACAAGTACAATTGAGCGTGAGAAATCCATGTTGTGTCTGGTGATGAAGATGGAAATTATTTTGGGAAAGTTGGAAGGCGGGATATTAGAAAAGCAGAGGCTTCTCTGAAATAATTTTTTTGGACTGTGCAGATGCCTGCATGCCCCAGTCAGTGACCAGGACTCCACTGCAGTTGACTCTCTTTGAACCTGCCAGGGAAAGAACATTGCCAACGGCTTCCCTTTGGAGTGTTTGTTACTGGGTTTGGCTTCTACAGCAGCAGTTACCACTGAAGTGTAGTGCTTACAAGAGAATAATATGGAAGGGGTGTTCTGAAATATTCTCTCGAGTGCTAATATGGGAAGGCAAATTCTAGGTTGCGAAAATAATCTTGGGAAATTGTGTTCTCCTGGCATATTATTTATTGGTAGTATAATAACAAAGTGTAAGGTAGAATGGCTTGTCTGAACAACAATTCAAGTATGCAGAGATCATTCTGATCTAGAGATATTTATTTTGTAACTCATTTGTGCTCTGAGAGGCAGGAATGAGGAAATGCGTGCAAAACAAACAGTATCTGCTTTATCATCAGAGTGTATGTCTTCAGACCTTCTTAAAATGGCAGCAGAATCATCTGATATTTTCTGAATGGAAAAAGCTGTGAGCTGCTCTCCATAAACCACTGCAAAGGAGGCACATTGCCCATTCCATTACAGCAAAATGTGGGAAGAGCAGCTTTTTTCTCGTAAGTATGTGTGTTCAGTAATTGGAATTTAAGAGAGGTTGTGAATGGTTTTTTCTCCCAACCTTATCTCTGGGTAATTTAAAATAGTAGATTTAGTATAATTTAGCCTTTGAAAGAACCAGTACATTATTAAAACAGAAAGGTGTTTTTCAATGGACAGCTTCCTTATGTCAGAATGGAAGTAAAATTTGCTTCTTGTCCTTAATTCAAGTCATATTAATCCATACAAAAATAAAGAGAAATATTTTACCAATGGAAAAAACAGTTCAGTGCTACTGTGCTGCCGTGTGCAGTGGAAGATGATACTGTTGATACTCTGAAATACAAATCCTCTTTCACCTGTGCAGCTCTGGACAAACAAAAAAGAGCTGTTTCTCCTAATTCATCAGTAACAGAGTGGCTCTTTGCAGCACTGGCCCTAAATCTGAACCAACTGTGTAGAGGGAAACGAAGTAAAGGAAGTGCAGCAGGCCCTTTGATTACATCTTCCTCATAACTTAGCCAGGCTCGCAGGCACGTGGTGTTAAAGGTGTGTGGTTTGTCCAGTAGCATCATGCACAAACTGGAGAAGCAGCATCTGCTGCCCCCCATCCCTGCTCCTGTTTGTATGGAGACTGTAAGGTGCTTACCGGGAATCTGACCTTGTGCTCTGTATTTAGTTACGTCCCTTCCCACGTCTCTGAATTGCAAGCAATGAAGCACTTTGCACTGCATGTTTATAATCTCATAATTTTGTGTCCTGGCCTCCTGTTTAGCTGGTAAGCCATTAATTTTCAAGGCTTATGTTGAAGATGAAACACGGTAAATTTTGGCTTAAGTAGTATCAAAATTTGAGTATGATTAGTTTAATATGATTTCCTTTTGATATGTGCAGCCACTCTGTCTCAGCCTCTTTTCTTTGATCTCGTTGCCTCATTTTCGTTACGTATGACAGCAGAGCAGAAGTTCCAGGGCTCCTGAAAGCAGGTAGAAGGATAGTGGAGAAAAAACCTCAAAAATGCTACGCCCGGAGCTCATAAAGACAGCAGAGGATTCTCAGCTGTTAATCCGCTTTACTGCAGGAGAAACTTCAGTCAGAGCTCACCTCTCATCTTCGACATTGCAATGTGTAAGATGTGAGACCAGAGGAAATTCAGCCCTGATGCCTCCAGTCATACTTACTAATTAGATAAACCACAGTCATTATCTGAGAGGAGGCTGCAGGACTTTACCTTGCGCTAATTAGGAACATCATACACCCAAAGAGGCTGTGTTACTAACACTCTTTTGGCCTGTCCGTGTTTGTGATCTTCATCACTTTCAGAGTTTTGATGGTATTTGTTGCTTTGTGATACCTCAAGTAGGACTGTGAGAGTTGCTTCACTTGGCTGGAACATTCACTGGACCTTGGTTTCCAGTTGGATGAGCACGGAGCCTTCAATCAGCCATTTCCTGATGGTGCCTGCTCAGGGCATCGGGGCTGCTGTGTTACCCACCCTGTGTTTTAGGGCCAGGCTGCTGGGCCCTAGCTCTGCAGTTGGTGGGTTTGGGGTTTTTTGTGAAAGGAATGCTGTGATACGAGTGAATATAAAGTTATGTTCTTCTGTTTAAGTTATGAAGGTGTCTGTGCATATCTGTGCTATGAAGTTATCTGTGGTAACTTGAGAAACAGAAGCAGCTCTGATAAAATCACAGAGACACAATTTTATCACAGAGGGAAAATCAGTCCAGGTTGCTACCTAGTAGTGCCACAGAGAGCAAAAGCAGTAAAGGAATGCTGCTTGTCAGCTTCCTGAAGCTGTTCAAAGCACTTTGAAAACGTGACAGGCAGGGAAGAGCTTCTGTGAATCTCTTATGATTATTTGTATTTATTTATTGGTGAGAGAAGAAAAAGATCTCGAATTCTAATATTTCTTTCCATCTCTAGACAGGAGAGATGAGAGAGGTTTTTTACCACTCACCACAAAATGCTGGTTCATGCTGATAGAAGTATGATGCAGAAAGATCCAGATGTGGTTTTAAGTTTAACACCTCTGCTGATAACCTTTGTATGTCCAAGGCAGATTTTTCTGATTTCCTGCTGATGGCAGTGGAAAGAGCAGATCTATGTTTTCTTAAAATTGCTTGGTTGGTTTTTTTTTTTTTTCCTTTGGTGTTAAATTTTTAAAAAGCGTTTCTCCCTTGCATCCAAAGACGGGTGCGGATGTTCTGGCATACCCATGTATTTTACTGAAGCGTGTTGCCCTTAAAATTACACGTTTGGTTTGTATTTGCTCGTGCTCTCATGCTGCTTCTCATATCTCTTTCCAGAGAGCCAAATGCATTATTAATGTTTAGGTTGCTGCAGGACATGAGTGAGTGAGTGATCTTGCTAGCAGAGCTCCTGCCAGTGAAGAATTGAAGGTGTGGGATTAAGTACATCTTTAAAAGGATGATGGTGATTCTACAGCTGTGTTGTAGTCTAACATGTTGATGATAATCTAAAAAAAAAAAAAGACACCTCAAGAAAAGACCGTACCTTATGTTCATTTAGTGATTTTGGGAATCATTGGAGACCTTATCCCTGTATTATTCAATCCCGCAGCAGGGGGCCACAGCTTTGGCCTAAGTTCTGGAGAAATGTGTCATGGTTTGAAGCAGAAGGTGTCTGATGAACTTGGCAGAGACATTATGAGTAGTTTCTTACACACTGGAAAAAAAGCAAGGGCTATGGAGTGCTTTTGGTCACCTTAAACTGAACTCAGGTCTTGTTTGCAAATGCTGTAATTAAGTTGCTTCCAGCTAAGGGGTTAGCCAGGAGTGGGAACTGATGGAAGCAAACATTGCAAATACAAGGCTTTGAGGTCAACTCTGAAAACAACAAATCATGCAAAAAAAAGGAAGATAATGAATTCAAACAGAAAAGAATAGAGAGTATTGCAGTTTTGTCTTAGCATGTGTGTTCTTCAGCCATGTTGGTACAGAATTCAGGAATGTATACTTTGGATGAGAAAGTTCTCTTTTATTTTTTTGGTAGCAAACATTGCAAATGCAACTAGAAAGTCTCAAGTTAACCTCTCGTGCTGCTGAATGAGGTAGAGTAAGATTAATAACCAATATATATAAACGCTGCCTTAACTTGCCTTTTGGTTATGAGAGCAGTGAGACTGAAATAAAGGCTGCAGAGTGGTGAACAAGAAGTGCTAACTTGCCTGAAGGTTCCAGGCAAGTTGCTGTAAATTGCCAGTGGGAATCCACTGCAGCTGCTTATTATCCCCAAAGAGAAGTACCTGGGGGCTGTTCAGCATCAGGTACAGCTTGGGCTTGAGCTCAGGCAAATGCTCAGGAATGAGGGACTCTGGAGCACTGCACATCCATGGTCAGCACTGGCTGTCAGTTGTGTTGACAGCTTCTTAAAGAGGGACAGAAGATGAGTGGAGGTGTGACTTCGGGTTTGTTTTTTTTCCTTCTACTCCTGTGGTTCATTTTTCCAATTCAGGGGCTGTAATTTAAGCGAGGTATAGAGCAATGTGGGCTGTAGTTACTGCTGCAGTGCTTGGTTTTCCAGAACTGCCTGGGAAGCAGTCCATTGCCTCATTCCCTGGACATAGGTACCACATGTGAGCTTGAAGTGGGTATTCATCCACAGGCCCCGTAACTGCAGTAGCCTAACTCAGTATTTTGAAGGATTTACAAGTGTGTGGTTCTTCCTGATTATATCAGTGTAAAAACATGTTTATAGACTTGCTTCTGATGGTAATCACACTGATAACAAAATATTGCTGAACTACCTACAGCTTTGCAGCTGTCACATGCTCGTGAGGTGAAGGAGAATATTTACAGCTGGGAAAACAGAAAAATCAGAGGAGAAGGCTCATGATTTCCTGAAGGTAGCAAGGAAGCTGGACCTCCCATTCTCCTCTCACACAAATCTTAACCTGTTACAGTTCCTACAGCTGGGCTGGCATTGTGCGTCTTTGAAAAATACCAGTCCTACTTTTAATAATAGTGTATGCATGGGAGAAGTTTCAAATTTAAAAGTAAGGTCTATAATGAAGTATAATTGGAGTTGTCACAGTTTCCGTGCAGAATGTGAGCACGTTGCCCAAGGTGATTATCCGGTCTTAAATTACTCTTAAGTAAATTAACTTGATAAGAAGCACCCTGTGATTTCTCTAAGTTCTGCTGTTATGCTTGATAGAATGAGTTCATGGCCTCTATAAAGTTGCATACACTTTTCTTAGTTGAAAAGAAAGTATTTAAAAACTATGTGAATATATTACTTCCTGGAACTTCACAGAGAAAAAGAACTCACCTTTAGAGATTGTGTCAATTGCTTGTGTTTTGTCTCACCTATGAAGTTAGAGGGACTTCATTTAATTGAGAAGGGTGTATGTACAATGCTTTGAATTCTGTGATTGGTTTCAAAACAAAACTCTAGGAATGTGTGGAAGGTTAGAGGTGACGCAGCTCAATAGCCTTAGCATTTAGTACAATAAAATTGTGATACAGAGTGAAACACAACAACTGTATGAATGATAATTTTTTTTTTTTGCCATCACAGTTTCAAAGAACATTCGAATCTTTAAGAAGTGTATCCAGTAAATCTGATCTACAGAAAACCTACCAAAAGTTTCGAAAAGATCTGGAAAATCTTGATTATTTGGCGTACAAACGTCAGCAGGTAAGACCATGGAAGCTTGTAAGAGGACAGAATGCTGGGCACAGACATGGTGGGTGGTAAAACGCTGTGTTTGATGGAGTTTTTGTTCTGTCAGTTGGGTTTTGTGCTTTCTGCAGTGTCAGGTAAGGCAGCAGGAGGGGGGCCAGGTCTCCTTAATGCATATGATGCGGGACTACCTGGGTTTTAATTTCTCAGCAGAGAGCAGCACAGGCAAAACAAGTAAGTGAGACTTAGCAGACTATTAAATGTTGCATTAACACATAATTTTGTAAATTGAAATATATAGAAGTACTATTTGCATTCTTCCACTTGTAAAATGAACCACATTCACACAAGTTAATGGAATCCAATACTTACTGTGCATGCAAACTACTAATTTTTTTCTTCTTTAGAAATGAATTTATGAGGTTAATTTGCATAGCACTTTGAAGTGTACATGGTCTTTGGCTTGTGCTTGCAAGATCAAGGTTAAATTGAATTGTTAGCATGTGTTTAATGTTGGATCTTCTGTCACTTATCCATAGCTTATGTGAAAATGTCAGCTCTCATTATGGGTATTCACCGTTTTTTTCTCTTGATAAAATAAGACTTCCCTCTTGCAGAGCACGGGGGTAAAATGCTGTAACATTTCGATGTGGGGGTTGTTGTGGTTTGTGTTTTCCTGAATTCTGTCACTTGGTGTCAGTGTTGCCAAACAGTTCATGTGCTTGGGGCAGATCACTTGCAGCTGTTTCCCTCAGGTAATGGATTAGATTACCTGTGTCTCAGTTAATCCTCACTGTTCACCTGAGCAGTAGTTATGCCGTTATGGTGAAGAGTATTTTACCTGCTTGTTGGTACCAAGATTTTCATTTCAATGGAACTTGCTGGAGAATCTGCAGTGAGGGATTTGGAAAGTGCATGTATGTATGTATTTAGTGTAGAAGATGCTTTGAATTTTGTCCTGCTTTAAAAACAAAAGGCATCTTTCTGTGAAAAGATTGGCAATTGGTTTGATTACTGTGCAGAAATCACAGACCGGGTTTGGGACCGGAGCTCTTGTGAGTTTGTGACATGTTTGTGGAGTGTGCACTTTTAATTGATAACAATTCATATGCGCTTGTAATAGGTTACAGGTGTGTTCATAGTCCCACTGGCAAAATGCTGAGTAACTGCATCTGTTTGGAGACAAACGCTTGTGGATAATGTGAATCCATTTGTGGTAAAATAAGTGGTTTATATGGTGAAAGCAATGACTGCTGCTTTTGAATGAAGTACAGTTATCAGCTCCTGTACTTTTTCTTCAGACATGAGCCATGAAGGACAATATAGCAATGTGCTTCTTCAGTGGTACAATTTACAGGACAGATGGGAAGTCAAAACTGCTTTTTAAAGGATGTTGCAAATGGCCCATGATTGACTCTGCTTAATAAATATAGACCAACCTTCTATGAGTGGTAGCAGTATGCAAGTGGCAGACTTGTTTGGGGTGGTGGTTGGGCTGCATTCACTAGAGAAATTCCTTTGGGTTGAGGATATCAGTTTATAGCCAGGCTGCCATCTTGAAGCCTCCCAAGAGATACCTGTGTCTGAGAAATGTAGATTTTCTGTCTTGTCCAGGAGATAGTCTGGCAATTCCTCTGAATTAAAACAAGCTTTTAATTTCCTTGATACTGTCTCATCACTGAAATTTGACGAAAAAGAACAGCTGTGTGCCGCAGTGAGTACTAAAACTTGTTCTGATGCTCTGTGACTTCATGGAACGTTTCCAGTAAGAGCTAAGTCACCCTTACATTGGTTTGTATCAACCTAAACACGTAACACCTTTGCAGTATCAGTATTTTCAGGGGAAATGAGAGGACAAAATGGTAAAGCACCTGGGGATAAGATGGGGCTCAGTGATAGATCCCAGCTCTGCTCTTGGGATGCTGTAGTAGGTGCACGCTTCCTTTTCTCTTACGTGTGTTTGTTCCTGTTGAAGGGAAGTTGTCCATATATTGTTCAGCTGCAACGGCACTGGTTTAAGGCCAGTTATTGTAATTATATTACTGTAAGGTCATTTAAGGAGTGTTGGGCAATAGCTACAATAAAAATGGACTTACAATGAAGTTCAGTGGTATTTAACACCTGTCAAACTGAAAAATTGCCACCGTTGCTGCTGTTCTTAGTGCTAGCAGTGCCTTTAGGATGCCTGCAGCAGTGCTGGCTGTAATCCAAAGACACTCCGTTTTTGACTAGAGGCCTCCATCAATGTGGTCATCTCATAGTTGATGACAAGAGTTGAGGACGTGCACACACACAAAAGCCTCTTGTAAAGTTTCTAATTTAAGGTTTGCTTGTTTGATGTTGACTGTATGCCTCAAGAAAATTGTCTGTTAAAGGACCAAATCTATGGGAAATAATTTTGGTTATTCCATTTAAAGAATCTTTTCAGGATTTCTTTCTGATGATTGTTGTATTTAGAAATGCTTTTAAAAATTGTGTTGGAAACTGAAGGAGTTAAGGGCTGTATCAAAGATATTTATGGGGCACACAGTAATTTACTTTGCTCATGGGAAACAGTGCTTCCAGAAGATGGAGCAGAGCCATTCCCTGTGCTTTTCTCACAGCCCCTTGTTATCAGTACTGCAGCTGGCTTCATGATCATACAGGTCAAATTTGCATTTTGAAAGTTTTAATTTTAAATGAAGACTTGCTTCTTCAGTCAAACGGTATTTCTTTTTGTTAAAATGGATTAAATGCACTTTTATTCTTCACCTTTGATTGTTTACTTTGGGGAGAGAGAATCAGAAGAGTGAAAGTGAGAAAACTTGTGGGCTGATAAAGTAATTTTAACAGATGAAGCAAAAGCTGTGCACACGACGAAAGCAGAACAAAGAATTCATTCCCCACTTGCCACCATGGCTGGGCAGGTGTTCATCCATCCCCAGGAGGGCTCCAGCGTGTGTGACGGTGACTTGGGAAGACAAAACTCCATCACTCTGAATGTTCATGGAATGTCCTTCTGCTTCCCTGGGCTTTATGTGCTGAGCTTTGCCCCACATGGTCTGGGATTTCCCTTGGGTCACTCGGGGTCAGCTGTCCTGGCTGTGTCCCCTCCCAGCTCCCTGTGCACCCCTCGCTGGTGGGGTGAAGGGCAGAAGAGGCCCTGGCTGTGTGTAAGCTCTGCTCAGCAATAACCAAAACATCCCCGTGTCACCAACACTGACTGCAGCACAAATCCAAAGCACAGCCCATACTGATGTGAAGAAAATTAACTTGACCCCAGCCAAAACCAGCACAGGATGAGATTTGTTCACCAAAGTGCTTCACTCCAGCAACTGGAGATGAGTTTTCAAAAGAGATTATCACTTATCAACTGGCAGGTTTACTGTGTGGCAAATCCTTTAAAAGTATGCTGCAAATGGGAGGGAGTTCGGGGTGAATTATTTGTTGTCAGGTAAACAAGCGTGATGATAGAAAAGCTACATGAGTGAGCTCCTTAAGTTATCTGGAAAAGGTTATGGCTTAGAAATATCAGGAGTGGAGGTACTTAACTGACTCTTTATTCTAGTACGCAGAAATATGACAATATCCAGTGGGTGGAAGTCAGACAAGTTCAAACCAGAAAACAGATGAACGGTTTTGACAATTAACTGCTGAGATGGCTTAGTTAAGAGGTGCAGTACATTAATCACTGCTTGTAGCCTTTCTGTCCGTAATCCATGCCTTTTGAAAAGATGTGAAATAACTGAGATGCAAATCAAAGGGCAGGAATTATGGATATTTTTATGGCTTGTGCTACTGAACGAATTTGAATGAGAATTCACTTTTTTTTTCCTCCAGACTTTAGAATGACAGTACATTTGGTTGTGTGTCTGAGGGTAAAGGCAGAATTATGTCTTTTGAATTGCCATCCTGGATTAATAAATGGGTGAATTTGTTCACTTCTGTAGTTACCATTCTACCACTGTCTAATCTTTTAGATTTTAAGGTTGAATGTGTTGAGATCTTGTTTAGGAATTTTTAAAGAAGCCTACTACTTTACTCTAAAGTAATTTTAAGAACATATAGGCATTTGAGTCCCATTAGTTTTCTGAAAATGCCTTCCTTTGTTTTCTCCTTTAATATGTAGTCACAGAGTATTGATTATAAAATGAGACTGTAGGTGATATTTCCAGTATTCTAGCTGCTTATCTCCCCTTGACATAGGAACAACATCTATCATGTTGTTGTGTAATTAAAATACTTGATTTATGCATTCATTTTTAAAAAAAGCAAACAACAAATTAGTCTCAGCATCTAAGAGAGTGAAAAATTACGACAATTCTGTTCTCAGCCACCTGATACGTTTTAGTAATTCCATGATTATAGCTCTGTCATTTGGTCATTGCTTCTGTCTGTCCTGGGTATCTCAATGGCTTGCTTAACGGGTGAAAAGGTTTTCCTTTTCCCTGCCCACCTGAAAGGGCTCATATTCCCTGTACTTACAGGTTTTTTATGTATTCAGAGTGGTAGGGGGAAGGCTTTCATATCCCCTATCAACATTGCACCGGTCTGCACCATTGTTTTAACATCTCAGTTGTTCAGCTGGATTTGTGTGTCTGTCAGCGCCAGGCTTGAATGATTTTAATTTGCATCTCCATGTGTGCAATTTTTCTGTCTTTGCATGGATGCTAAACCTCTGAGGAAAAGAGTCATGCCTCCCCTCATCTTTCCAAAGCTCAGACTGCTGCTGCTTCTGTGAAACTGAATTCGTTTTGGCTGTGCCCAAAATATCTTCAGTTTGAATAAAAGATTCCAGTCTAGTTTTGTCTCTGATAAATGTAGCTGAAATGCCTTGGGAGCCAAGGATGGATGATGCTCTAAGTTCAGCCAAGAAGTCCCCAGGTAATTTAACAACAAACAAACAATACAAAATTGAGTGTAACAGTGGGAAGGAAATGAGATCTTCAGCTAGGAATTAAATTACAGAGACAACTAAGTAAGTAATGTTAAAAGGGCATGGCTTTAAAAGCTGTAGAGAATTCTGAGTGCATTCCATGGGGGTCTTGGAAACACCACTGATTTTGTATGTGAACGTTTGCTATGGTACCATGTATGTCTCCCATATGAAATTTGGTGTGTTGGGTAATTTATTTCAGTGGGAAGTAGTGGCTAAGGATAGAACTCTTTTCTTTCAGTAGACTAGAAACCAATTTATTTTTTTCCTCCAAATGAAATAGAAGGATGCTTCAGATGATATGGGTATTCTAATGTGGGACAAAACCAGAATTTGGGGGTTGTAAATGGGGTCAGAGTCAAAGGAGACTGGTTCTTCATGAAGCAGTGACAATAGATAGTATGACAGTTGCAGTATTCTGTTAGGCAGCGGTGTCTCAAGGGAAAAACAAAACTGCAGTTTTATACAGCAGGAGTGAGGTGAGCCTTTCCCCTTCCCTGTGACGTGCTGCCTGTTTGGTTGTTTCAAATCATACCTTGTGCAGCTGACTGTTCTGCCTCCATGTGCTGACTTGTGCTCATCCTCACTGTATCCTGTCTGAGAGCAGCACACCTGTTTATGAACATTGCTGTGAGTTCAGATCCTGCCCTACAGTGCACTAATGGTCCTTGTCCTCCCTCCCTGCCCAGGAAATCCCTTTCTCTTTTCTTAACCAAGTGATGGTCCACCGTGAGGCAACCAAAACAGACCCCTGCAGAAAATGATTTAATGCATTTCTGTAGTTGCAGAGAATCATTAGTAACTGTTCTGAAGAAATCTCCATTGATTCCAGAGAAATTTACTCAATTCTTTCCCCATTTATTTATGTAAAAGTCACATGAGACTGTCAGAATCTAGTCATATTATGAGATATTTGCTACTAATCCTGTGACTACAAAACCAGACTGGTTTGGCAAGACTTGATCTGGACAAACCCATGGTGGTTGTTACTCGTTCCTGAATTTATTTCTGGATGAGTAAAATAGTGTCCTTCATTATTTGCTGTAATTGTTTTTCCTCAGGAACCTAAGTGTAGCTGGCTGAACTAATTGCTTGGTTTCTGTCTTTGGCAAAGGACTGGTCACGTTTGCTTCCTTTCAGTCTTCCACTGCCATGCAGATCTCCCTTCTCTCACACTGGATCACTGGTAGCAAGGAGTGTTCAGTAGCTTTGTCATCGATCCCCGAGTTCTCTGTCCTCGCAGGATGACTTCATTCAGCCCACTGCCCATTGCTGTTTATTTGGCAGGTTTTTGTCATACCTCTCCAAGGGTGCCAGCATTAAACTGCAGTGGCTTTCAGAACTTCACATAGTTCCTCTTCCTTCATTAAAATCAAATCTTACAAAACATAACACTGTCATGGTTGTGCATGAGAAGCAATATTTATGTTTGGATAAGGTCTAAGTGCTGACTTTATATCTCTGGAAATAATTAAGGAACGTTGTTTTCAAAGACTCTGCCAAATTCTTTGTTCCTCTCCTAGATCTATGGCTTTGTATGTTTTTATTGGTTGAAATCATCACCTAGTAAAGTGATGTATGTTCTGAGGCATAATTGAAGGAGAAAATACATTCCCTAATTTTCTGGGAAGTAGCATATCTGCATATTCTACAGAAAAAACAAGATCTAGAGAGGATGCTTCCTTTGTTGAACACTATAAAAATGATGTATGTGCTATTTTGATTTGACGTTCTTTTCGTTCCTTTTTTAAAAGTTAAATGGCTTGGAGCAGTAGGGAGTGGTGGCTATAAAAAAATTCTTTACTGAATCGTAAAGGATATCAGAAGAGGGAGATATGTATATAAATGTCTTGTAAACATTTTCAGATCTGCTTTCTCCCAGCTTGCTTGGGTGACCTTGAGCAAGCCTCTGAGTACCAGATCTGCTGGAGGACATCACTAAATGCCTCCATCCCAGAGTTAAAGATTTATAGGTGTATAAGGACTCGCCAGTAAAGTTCTGTGGATATTTGAAGTTCCTTTTGTCATACTATGACAGATTTATATCAGACTAGGTAAAAAGTTCAGTCTGAGGACAACTGACATATTTTACATGCTCAGAGGCGATATATAGCATGTAGTCTGAGCTACTATTTTTGTTTGTGGTGGGAGGGTTTTTTGTTTGGGGGTTTGGGGTTATTTTGGTGCTTTTTTTCCTTAGTATGAGAAAAAACTGCTATTTAGATGCTGAAATAATGCAAGTTAGAAGTGCAATAACAGTTTGGAATGCAGAGCTCTGATTACAAAAGAGTGGCTAATGAATGATGTTATGTCCTGGTGGAAATGACAGTAATAGTAGTTTGTGAAAGAGTTATCTGAGGGGAATGTTATATTGTATTGATCCAGCCTGACAGACATACACCAGCTCCTCACAGAAAAATAAATTCTCGTGTAAAATGTTTCTCTGCTTTGGCGCTTCATAAAAATCAGATTAGATGAAATGCAAAGCCCTGCAAAATGACTGAGCTGTGAATGGAAAATGGTTTGAGAACATAATGCTTGGGAATGATGGACAAATCCTGCAGGAGCACTGTTCCTGACACGCTTGCTCCAGGAACTTTCAGCAGGCAACAGCCAAAGCTGGCTCTGCCAGGAGCCAGTTGTGTCTTGCTGTCTTTAAATGAAGGCTGAGCTTGTGGTGCAGTTACTGGGTCCATGGTACTTGGCCATACTTCAATGCTGTACTAAACAGAACATTCACATAGGAAATGGAAAACCTGAATTTCATGCACTCCCTAAGTTAATGCAGGATGTGGGTTATTTTTTTCCTCATGTGTTAGCAGGTTAGGAGGTGGAGGTGGGGGTCTCTGTGTCTCCTGTGAAACTCAGGTTCTGTAACCCATTAGGATTATGTACCAGGGGAACTTCTTATCTCTTCCCTGGCTCACAGCCTTGTTTTGAGGCCAGAACTTGTTAGCTCTGTCTATGAGGGTTCTGACCCTTGGTAATCATTCAGCCTTTGGATTCCAGCTGTTCCTGCTAAGCTGGAACATTGCAACTCAGGGCTGAAACATAAACCTAAAGACAGAAACCAGTGTTGCATACCCTGACAAATTATTTATTAGTCTTGTCTGGAATCCAAGACAATATTCCTACTTTATAGTCTGTGTGACCTTGTCAAATTGGGCACTTAGTCCTTCTTTTTGAATTGTCCCTCCTGCACACATCCCTGCCCCTTCCCCAGCACATTCTGCATCAAGTTGCATTCTGTATTTTGCATTTGCACGATCCCATGTGCGGTTTCCCTCTAAAATGCACTCTAGTCATTTAGCACTTAAATTTCTTGTCCAGTCACTCTGCATCAATTTTTGCCTAGTTTGTCTCCTTCTTTGTCCAAGCCTTTGTCATCTGTCATCCACACCTCATTTCTGTTGGTGCATTCTGAAGGTATTGACTCATTCATTTTGCTCACAGAAAGATACTTGCCACGTTAGATTCAAACAAACATAACAATCCCACCCCCCCAGATGCTATCTCCCGTTTTCTTGCCTGTCCATGCACAAATGACCCCGTGCTGCTGGTGAGGTTTGTACGTAGGGTCTGAGGGATCACCAGGAAGAGCTGGAGCGTGTGCATGTGTGGACAGACAGGTCACAGGGACATTGTGCACTCAGGAACAAGGGCAGAGGATGGGTCATGACAGAGGGCACTGCCCCAACCTCATTTTGGCCTTCCTGACCTTGACTTCCTCCTTTCCATCCCTTCAGAATTCCAGGTCATTGTCACAGCTCAGCCAAAATGCATCTGATTGTCTGTGATTTATAAAGGCCTGTCATCACTGGCTCTTTTTCTCATCAGGGACTGGGGAGAGCAGTTAGACCTTGGCCTTGCTTGATGGGGCTCACCAGGCTCTAATATTTTCCTTTATTTGCTCTCTAGCTCTTTTTAGAACACGAGTCTGTATTGTAAGTTCCTCATGGTTTGAGAGTGCTACAGCTGGTTACTTTGCAGCTATCAGTGGCTATTACTCAGCTGATCTATCCTGAAGTTTGCCTTCATGTGATTTAGTGAAATTGGGCCTTTATAGATGGTCATTATGGAACAAAACTTTCTTTGTAGGTAAGATTTTGACACTTGTAGCAGTGCTTTTATACTTAACAACAGTGAATTCTGCTGGAGGTGGCACAGTGAAAGCTTTCCTACATCCGATTTAAATTTAGGTTTATTTCCTTGAGTAAAAACATTTGGTTTTTTTTCTGCATTAATTTTACCATGGATCTAACTTTGTAAGAACAAGAGATAGTATGTAATAAAATCTTACTTCAGTCAAGACTTCTATATGAAACAACAATTATATTAATTTTAGCTGTAACTTAGTTGGTTAGCACTGGAGGAAAGATGATCCTCTGGTTTGTGGGAGAGAGAAGTACAAGCTGTACCACAGGACAATTTTACATAGTTTATTTTAGCTAGATCACAAATGGTTGCAAAAAATGGTGCATTTATCAACTTATGTTATCTGCACTTAAAAAATTCTGTACTGGATTCACTAAGGTGGAAAAGGTCAAGAGACCATATGGTCACAGTTATGCATCTTCCTGGATAAAGAGAACTGGAGGCTACGATCTCCTAGTGATGTTTCCCGCTTGTTTCTGGGACCTGGGACAGAGGTGTCTGAGCAGTTCCCGCAGAAGGTGTGTCTGAAGTGCAGAGTTACTGTATTTCATTTGCATTGGGAACATGGCTCAGAAATGGGGAATGAGGCCTGGAAGAATTGCTGGTAGGGGTTCAGGGGGTCTGGTTAGCAGAGCATGGGTTGGTCTTACGTGAGCCTGAAGTAGTCTGGTAATGTGCTGTGACTATGGACTGAATATATGAAAAGTTACTATTATTGGAAAAGTATTTCAGACTGTACTAGAGTGCAATCAGTACTAAATCTAGCTTGGAACAGTGAGTTTAGGCACAGTAAGTTCAGGAAAGATTTTTAGAATAAAATGGCTGATCCAAGTGCTGGTTGAATAGGAGCAAAAATCTTGGAGAAATCAGGTGTTGGAGGATATCAAGGGGAATCAGGCATATTCAGGATTCAGTTTTAGTATATGATTTCTGATCAAGAACTGAAAAACCTTGTAAAAAGCTGAGAGAAGGCAGAGCCTTGTCACTCTCTTCCAGATCTGTGTGTGTGTGCTGCTGTATTGAGGAAATGCTAACCCTGACCGTACAGGAAGGGAAGGCAGTCCTGTTTACCCCACAGCCAGTTCTCTGCCCAGCTCCATCCATGTGCATGCTCTGGACATGGACTCCAGTGACCTTACAGGCTTGGATTAACTTTTGCAGTGTTGGAGTTACAGATGGGTGCCACAGCCATGTTTGGTGGTGGTGGTGACTGGTATTCTCCAGTCTCTTCTGTAAGTGACAAACCTGCTGCTCAGTGTCCTGTGTGCAGGAGCCTGGCTGTGCTCAGCAGCACTGGCTGCCTTCCCTGAGCTGTTCTGTACTCGCAAACCATTGCAGGAAGTGACAGAGGGAAAGTATGAGGCTCAACTTCTGGGACATGGTGGTGTCAATAAATTTGGTTTCCATTTTGAGTGATAGATTAAATTTCTTTGCTGACTGATACAGGTATTATACAGACACTAGGGAGAAATATTATACCTTTATTCATTTATTCAGATGAGTCAGTTAATGTTAAATTAGTCTTTGCTTGAGCAGCTTAAGAAAATACTGTAGCATTTCTCTTTTTCAGCTAAGTTAGTAGAGGTCAATAAATTATTTCAGGATCTGAAAAGATTATGCAGCCTTACATTAAAGTTTCTTGCTGCTTATTAGTTTGTAGACAAGTAACAGATGTGGCAGGTCTCTGGGTAAAATTCCTGGCAAAAGTGACATTTTCACTAAAGCCAGCATTCTTAGATCAGTACTTTGTATGTCAAGGATCTGAAGCGAAATGAAGAGCTAAATTCCCTGGAGCTAAAATTTGATTGCAGACCAAAACCTTGGAGATGCTGATGATATTTTATTGCTAAATTAATAGAGAGGATTAGAGAGGATAGGTTCAGAGACAATATGAGGAGTAATATTACTTCTCTATTTCCTGTCCCCTGCCCCATTTTACAACTAGGTTATATTTTTTAAACAGAAGTAAAGTGATAGCCAAGTGTCCTGCTACACTTGAGCCTTTCCCCTGTGAACTCCCTGGGAGGTGCCTGGGGGAGCAGTGGACTGCGTTTCATCATGGCAGGGCGGGCGTATTCCCTGCTGGGCTGTGAAGAGAGTTGAACCGGGGCGGTCAGGGAAGGCAGTTAGTGAGAACAGTAATTGAAAGCGTGCTAAAGAGCTCTTGATCCTGGCCTTGGCCACTTTCTTGACTTACTGAAAATGAAATGGGAAGGTTTTTATTTCCTTTGGAAAGTGATTCATTAGAATTGCAAAGAGCTAGCTGAGAAGCTGTTAAGAATCTTGAAAAGGTTAGAACAAATGAAGATGAATTTAAAGAAGTGTGTGTACCTGTGCCTGCATGCCGCATGAATCTTGCCTAATCTTTTTCCATCACTTATTGTCAGCAGTAGGGATAGTCCAGAAAGGCAATGTGCCAATGTGCTCCCTTCCTAAGTGTCTTTAATAGCTTAGGGGAGAAATGACAGATGCTTCTGACATAGTTACAAAATTAAAGCAGTTATCAAGGGAAGGAGAAAAGAAAACAATTCTGAAAATAAAATATAGACAGTAATAATGTAAAAAAAGATGTGAACAATATTGGAGTCCTCCAAATAAGATGCAGAAGTATTTTAAGATAATTCAAAATAACTTCAATAAATTCTCTCCTTCATTCACTGCCTTTAGTAGCTCATTTCTTCATTGCTTTTAGTAGTGTCAGTAAAACAGCTCTTAAAGTCTTTGTCTTTGTAAGTAGGGATAAACCTTAGCCCATCCTACAGGAGTGTTGCAAGGGGTGTTACTGGGAATGAGATTCTAAAAAACGTTGTTAGAGATGGCACGTTCAAGTATTTCTGCAGGGAGCTGTGACGGTTCCACTGAGCACTGGTACCCCTCCCTGCGGGACGCAGGACCCACGGAGGAAGTGGAGCTGAGGGCGCCGGTCACCCACGAAGCTGAGCAGCGGTGGCTCCTGGAAAGCAGGTGTGCCATGGGTGCCACTGCGGAGGGACCTGTGGGTTCCTGCTCACACACCGGTTCCTCCTGCCTGCATCGCTGATTTCCCGGGTTCTACTGTGGCAAATACTCTGAAACCCCAAGCAGAAATGCCGGACCCTGGTGCATTCGCCAGTGCCCTTGGAGGCAGCTGTGATTGACCTACTCCTGCTCACATGTCAGAGGGATGATCATGGAGTCACAGAAGGCTTTGGGTTCAAAGGGACCTTGAAAGGTCCCTGCAGTGAGCAGGGACATCTTCAGCTGCATCAGGTTGCTCAGAGCCCCAGCCGACCTTACCATGAATGTTTCAAGGGATTAACATCTGCTGCATCTCTGGGCAACCTGTACTGGCGTTTCACCTTCTTTGTACAAAATTTCATCCTTCTATCTACTCTTAAATCTACCCTCTTTTAGTTTGAAACCATTACCCATTGTCGTATTGCAGCAGGCCCTGCTAAAAAGTTTGTGTCTGTCTTTCTTGCTGGGCCTGTAAGAGGTGTTCCATCCTTCAAGGATGCTTGCTAAATATACATTTAGTCTGGTCCATGTAGATTCTTCTTTTTTTTTTTTCCTTTATGGATACTGTGTTGTGCATGTTTCCAGTGAAAGTGAAGTGCTCTGCCAAGATCTTGTTTCCAGTCTTTTCTGATACAGAGTTTGACAGATGTAGGAAATACATGTGCAAACATGACTTCGTGCTCTCAAAAAGCTGCCTCAGGGATGGAACTGACCCGTGTTTTGTGTAGTCAGCTATAAAAATACTAAGGCATGTCTCACACCATTTAATAAAACAAAAACAGAATCTAAACAAAAAATCCAAACCACAGAAAATCACACAACAAAATACTTCTGGTAGGTCTAGGTGAATTGAGGTTAGCCTTAATTTAAACAAGGTTTCAGGTTATTGCAGCACGTTTGCTGTTCTGGTAGTTAAATTAGAATGATGGACATAGGCAGCAAAATGAAAAGTGCTCCTAGTCAAAGAATGTAGTTTGAATTACAGCTTCCTTTGAGATTGTTAATGTGAGTTCAGTAGAGGCAGTGCCAGCACTGGTGGGAATTGTTCTGTAAAGTCTTCTGGCACATACAAAATTTACTTAGTTAGAAAATCAAAGTTAAAAGCTGAAGCATGTCCATTACTTAAATAATAAAATGCATAGTTGCATTTTAGCAAGATGTACTTAATTGTGACACTTAATCCTCTTTTTTGGAAAGAAATAATGCTAATAAAATGTAACTAGTCAAATCTTATAAAAGTTTTAAATTAGACTTTTTTACCATGCAGATAAATTTTACTGTGTTTATGCATACTATAAGAATGGTTTATGGACCTTCATATAAAGACTTTATACCCTTGTGTAATAATTTTGCTGCAATATTATTTTATATGTCACAAAAATGTCAAAATGATTTATTTATGAATATCAGTTCCTCTGCTTTCTCTTTGTAATTAGAGAATTACAGAATAATTTCATTTGGAAGAGACCTTGTGAGGGTCCTGGTGCAACCTCCTGCTCAGCTTGGATCAGCTCGGGGGTCAGATGAGGTTACTCAGGGCTTTATCCAGGCGTGTCTTGAAATTTTCTGAGGATGAGACTGTGCAGCCTCTCTGGGCAACCTGCTCCACTCTTGGGGTGTCCTTCCAGGAAAATAGGTTTTGCTTTTATCTAACCTGTACCTTTCTTTTTTGGTTTATCCTGCAGTAGCAGACCAAAGGACTTAAAATCCAGTAGTTTGGTAGAATCAGTTGTCAGTCCAGCTTATGGTTGTTTTGAGTGGAAAAGGCTTTAATCTGATTTAACAATTGTTTTGCACTTGTCTTAGAAGATGAAGTATTTTCCAGTATGTCTAATCCATAGGTTTTTTGAATATAGAGTAGATTAATGTAGTTTGAAAGAACTGTAGAACTCACAGCTATGTAGTTGTAGATCTATTCACAAGGCACTAATAAATACCTTGTGAAAGGAATGGAGTTGTCATAAGACAGAATTTCCGCCACCTCCTCTGTTAAATCTTTCTGTAGATGGTGGGTAGAGACTTGGAGAAGTTTTTTAATTGACAGGTTTTACCTGTGCGCTGTAATTCATTTAGACATTGATGCAAATTTCTATGTGGTACAGTGGAAAAGTTATTTTTGTAATAGAAAATGTAAAATTGCATTTTCATATCATGTCCATTCAGTGCAATGCTGTCGTGACGGGGAGTGACAAATGTGGCTGCTGCACTGTAATGGAAGAATGAATGGCAGTAATCTCCCTGCTGCAGAGAATCACTCACTGTTCTTTTCTCAGTACAGTTTCTAAAGAAGAAATCAGAAATTTTAGGTGTGGTTTGTGAACAGGATTTTGGGACAGTTCGAGTAGTCATCGCAGCCATTTTCCATAAGCTTTGTACTCCATAAACTGGCCAGTGGCTTAGTCAAAATGGCATAGTTGAATATATTTTTACAATTACTTCTTTTTGTGAGAGACAGATGCCATGGCATGCACATGCTGTTAATTCTGAATTTAAAGACAGAGACAATGCAAAGAAATGGGTACCTTTTCTGTTTTGTGTGACACTGCCTGTTGTGTACATTACCTGTTAGATATGGTTTTGTGGTATTGAATAATTCTGATCTCATAGAAAGGCCTCTTCAAATGCAAACTGTTAAAGGAAGGATATGTAACTACATAACTGGACCGAGTTAAGACTTCTGATGTAAGGATTCCAGTCTCGCACTGGTTTGCTTCTATGAGCAGAGTGCTCGTACTTTCACTCAGGCAGCCTAGGGAAGCAATCCCCTACCTCTGTCAGTCCTCCCCGTGGTGAAACTGTCCCTCTGGTGTTTGCTTCTCCTGTCTGGTTCTGTTGATCTGAGTACTCGTAGTGATGGGGTGGAGCTGTGTGCAGGTGAGTCCGGAGGGTCTGCCCTGCTGGTGCTTTGTGTGTGTAAACACCAGTTGTTCCCAGAGTGCCTGGGGAGGCTGCCAGACCAAGCTGGGGCACTCCCCTTTTGCCATCGTGTGATGGAAAGTTTCAGCAAACTTTCCTTGCTGTTGGATTTTAGCAGCCTCGGTTTGCCGTGGGTCATGTTGCTGCAGGGTGAGGGCTGGAAGCACAACAGGGAACAGTAAACCCGGTTTAATGTCCTGCAGAGCCTGGTCTTTGAACGCTTGTTGGATGTATTGGGTGTCACTGCTGAAAACCAGCACACATGTCCCTTCCCCAACCCTACAAAAGCATTATATTCTGTTAACTTGCTGTCAAACACTGTACATCGTCATGATTAGATTATTGGTATTGCATAAATGCTAAGCGTACACTGTTCCTTTAATTTTCTATATATTTGCCTTGTGGCACACAGTATTTTAACTGTTTGGCTCTAGGGCTTTTCCTTAAGATTAGGGTCTTTCTTCACTGTGGTTTGTTTTCATAGCAAACCCCTAAGCCAGATGTCAGCTTTATCCTGTGATTAAAGATAGAATGCAGTTACAAATGCATTTCTGTCTGGAGATAACTCTTTTTTCATGTAGAATTATTTGAATAGGATAAACTTTGTTCAAGTGACCTTTTTATGACTTGTATATTTTTTTTTGCAATACTGGTAAAACTCGATAGAATTTACTGTGACTATTTAGCCTGTTACAAATTCTTGTAATCGCATTTTAATAGTTTATATGTTCTTGGGAATTTAATTATGTGGATGGTGCTATTGTAAGAAATTCAGAAAGGCATTAGAAGACAGTGGCAGAATAAATCTTAGATGGTAAGTGTTCTGTATTTTCAGATTATGTCCTCTCCATCTGGGAAATAAGTTGTTTCAGTGGCCCCTAATTGCATTAAACAGTTTTAATAACAAAACCCCAGTGTTTCAAGGGGATGAAGGGGAGCAGTTTTTCAGATACTGCAAAATCTGCCATTGAAAAAAGGCAATTTTTCATCATTTGAGTCTACAAAGATTTTATTAGGGAGTTGTAGGAGAAATCAAAATGTGAAGAAGAAGTGCATTTTGAAGGTAAAATATGAGCAGATGCTCTGGGCAATAGGAGGGCTGCATGAGGCAGTCTGCAGGTGTACAGAGCAGCAGGAGCTTTACACAAGTCAACATTCATCTTCATTCTAAGGAATTCAGTGATAAAACTGGAAGAGTTGCACTGTTATAATAGGGCAGTCATGTTACCACTGAGTTACAGTGCTCTGGGGAAGGCTGGGGTAACGTGAATTGTGGGCTTTTATGAAGTTGAATATTAGTGAGGATATAAATGATTTAGACTTATTTGTGACAGAAGT
Organism: Pomatostomus ruficeps; assembly: GCA_013400735.1. Taxonomy (NCBI): domain Eukaryota; kingdom Metazoa; phylum Chordata; class Aves; order Passeriformes; family Timaliidae; genus Pomatostomus; species Pomatostomus ruficeps. The sequence continues at coordinate 49,003 of VYZT01002114.1, forward strand.
AAGCTCACCAGTTTAGAAATATGAACTGTTACTTGTGTTCCGCTCTGTCTGTGAAGCCTGGGGGCTGTTAATGGGTTGCTAATTGAAGCATTGCTCACACGAGTAGGGTCACTGGGGTCCTGTGTGAGGCCACCCCAGCACAGTGGAACAGGCGAGCTCCTGACTGCTTACCTGAAGTAAGAGGTTCCTCTCATGTCCTTGTCCAAATTGGTTGGTGTTGAGTTGGAGTTTGATGGTTCTTGTGGGTCCCTTCCACCTTGGGACGTTTTGTGATAAACAACAGAAACCAAATCTGTGTAAGTACATTATGTCTACATATTGTAAATTATTTAATCATTCTTAACAGTTTTTACCACTGGACTGAAGTTCAGTGCTTTACTTTCGAAGCACTTGTGAAAGAACAGGCCTTGTGCTTTTAAAGAGTCAGCTCCTGCTTTTGGGCACAAATATTTTCTTGGGGTACTCATATTCCATGATCATGTTAATTCACCCTTAGGAAAGTAAAAAGACTATATTCTTAGGATTCTGTAATCCAAGCCAACCAATGGCTTTGGTTCTGCCATTTTTTAGTGGATAAATATCCTGTTCAGTCAAATGAACTTCTGTGTACAGAGACCTACAGCATCAGTCTTCATGGCCATAATCCAGTGAGGCTCTTTCAGTGTGTAAGTTGATTCACGTGCACAAGCAGGAACACATTTATCTGTTGGAAAATTGCTTCCAGGAACCAGTCAGCTCTCCAGAAGTTTATGACTTGTTTTTACCTTGAAAAAACTTGGAAAATAATTTTGGTTTTAAAAGTGTGTTTCCATTGAAGCTAGCTTGCACAATGTTATTTTCGTTTTGCTAACAGTTTGTCTCTGAGAGACTTTTTACAAAAGGGGGGAAAAAAAAGACAGGGGAGGAGAAGGGAAGAGTTTTGCCCAGGTAGAATTGCTGCATCTTGACCCTTGTTGTCAAGGTAATGTTAATCAGCTGCAGCAAGTTGGAAAGCTCTGTTCAGCACAGCTCAGTCACTTACCGAACAAAACCACAGTCAGCTATTCAAAACAAGATTCCTTACAAAGTCCTTCCTGACACTCACAGGGGTGCTGTGATCTTAAATGCTCTTGATATTTTTTATTTTATTCACTGGAAGCAGATATGACCGTATGTGGACTTAAGGAGTCTTTGGGTCACTTCATGATCTGTCCTGATACATCTGCTTTGAAACAAAGGGGAACAGAAAGAATGGAGATTGTGGTACTTAAATACATGATCAATAATAAAATCACAGTAATAAAAAAGTAAATGCTAACAACTGTGTTGACTGATCAAAAAGATAATTAGTCTGTAAGATGAAAACAAGTCTAACTAATCCTTCCAGTGGTAGCAACATTTTATGGAAGTGAGGTTCACAACATAGCTTGAGATTCTAGACCTGTTTTGTTAGAACACAGGTCCATGTCAAAGCATTTTGGACCTTCATTTTCAACTGAGTGTTTTTGTTTAAAGCATCCTAATTCTTTATATAAAGATTAACAACAGAAGAAAAGAGAAAAATTTCAGAATTATTTCTAGGGGATAAGGCAAGAAAGAGTTTTTTTTTAAATGCATTGCAAAATAATGTTTCTTCTTCCATGGTACTTCTGCCAACAAGCGGTAGTGGCACAGATGATATTCTTGCATCTCCTGCCTGGTATGTGTGGTGCTAAAAACATTTTCCTCCTCTATTAATGTCCAGCAAGTGATAAATAAACAAAATAGTCTGCCTCTTATCCCTATGTACCTGCCACGTGACAGTTGAAGCCTGCTGCAGAGTCCTTCCAGTGATCCTGCCTCAAAAAACGCATCAAAATATCTCAGTTATATGGTCCTAAAAAACTTCTGTAAGACTAATAAGTTTAGTAGCAAATTACTACTGTCAGTACATGTGCAAGCACAGAGTGACAGCTCTGAGAAACTCTCATTAACATCTTCCATTGTAGGAAACAGGGAAATATTGTGCACTTCTGTGTTTAGTCAGACAGACAAAACCCTGGGTTGACGGTTGGTTAGAAGGAGTAAATAGAGGTTACAACAGCTGTTAGATTTGCTAGGCTTGCTTCTAACAAATGAAAGGATGTCAGATTGTTAGTGATAGAAATGCAGTGGTATTGTTAGCATTTTTTATTGTTAAAATCAAAGCAAATTATTGTAGCACTGGTTCGTAGTGTGTGGTGCTTGTAGGTTTTGTGCATGGCTTTTTGTTGTTTGTTTGGGGTTTTTTTAAGTTCATAAACTGTGACAAGTACCTGATGTTGTTTGTTCTTTAGCACGTTTGTGGGGCTTTATCACAGGATGCCACTTTGATCTGAGCTGTCAAGCTATTCTGGAAAGGATCTAAATCATACAGTGTGGTTCTCTGAGAAGTGATTTAATAACAACGGAACGGTACGGGTGTACATTTCTCTCTGGCTTCTGCACTGAATTTTCTTACTGCAAAGTAGAAAATTCACCAAAATAATCTCCAGTCTTAATACTGGTGTTTGGTTGGAGGTTGGTGCTTTAGGTTCACACAGTACTAAAAGTGCACCACAGTGCAACAGAGCAGTTTTAATCTGTAGGAATTACATACAATTCTAAAGGCAACGAATAATGAGTCAGTAGGTAGAAGAACCGAAACCCTACAAACATGTATGTCAAGAATCAGACTGGTTTCGTTTTGGAACCTGCACCTGTGCCATTAATATGCTGAGGAGAGCAACTCACACAGAGCTGTTGGTTCTTTCTCCTTTCCTTCCTCTTCTCTGCAAAGCCTTTGGGAGGGGATAGTGTTCATTGGGCTCAGAGGAATTCCGGAAGGTGTAATTCTGGTGACTAGCAACGAGTCCAGCTCTGAGGTTGAAGACTCTCTGACAGAACTCTTCTTGCAGGAAGAGTTGTCAGGGAAAGGTGTTTTTAGAAATAGGGGCGTTCCCTCCAGCCTGGGCGTGGTGGCTGCAGCAGAGGCTGTGCTCAGCGCTGACCTCTGCCTTGTGTCTGAAACTCTTTCTGAAGATACAGGTACAGCAGAGACCTGTGTTTGACACACTCTGTCCATGCACTTCATTATGTATACATTCTTATAAGGAACAAGTGAGTTAGCGCTTGTCAGTGCAAACAATGGAGCAAATGGTTTATTTAAAATGCACATTGAAATGAAAAATATTTCACCTTTTTTTTTGATCTTCTCTTCCTGTAGATCATCCCTGAAAGGGCCTGAGCAGAAAGAGTTTTAACCACGTTTTTGGTTTGGGTGTATATATTTTATTTGTGTTTTATTTACCACCAATTTATTTATGCTTAGTGAAGTTGAAAGCATATATAAGGAAAATACAGGAAAATATACATAGGTACCTGTGTATACGGACTTTGTAGTTGAGAAACTACAGCTTTAATTAGTCTTGGTTGGAAGATCTTGGTTCATTTAATTGCAGCATTGGAATGGAAGACAGTAATCCTGAAATGGTATAAAAAGGTTTTAACTAAATAGGTAAATAAAATTATACTTTAGTTTTTTGCAGTTTATTTCCTCCTACAGAGTCAACTTTCAGGCTCTAATCTTTAGAATGGAAAGTATAAGAGAAAGATTTCCTGGTCTTTGCAGGGGGTTGTTAAAAGAAAGTGCAAAACAGACAAGGATGTAACTCATTATAATTCTCTGGGGGGGGGGGGGG
>VYZT01002114.1:52700-112325 GCA_013400735.1 Pomatostomus ruficeps
GGGGGGGGGGGGGGGGGAAGTTACCTGCAGGCTATTAATATTAGTTCTGTAAATAAATTCAGTAATAACTGTACATATTTTCTCCTTATTGCATGCAGTTTATCTAGAAGATGGGAATTAATATGTCCTTGATATAATTATTTAAACAAAAATATTGTATTTTCCAAAATGAGTGGCTTTTCAAGAGAAATAATTTCTTTCCAGTCACTATTTTTAGCAAGGAAAGAAAAAATTGCAGCAGCAGCGGAATATATTTCTCCTCCCAAGTTTGCTGGTTCAAAACGCCAGTCTGTGGTTTGACTTGCAATACTCTTTCTTCTGGCATTCTATTTTATATGCTCAGAGCTTTCAAAATATTCATCCTTAAGGCTGAAATTTTTCATGGCTGACCTATTCTCAGAGGTGAACTTATTTTTGAATGCAGGAAAAGACACTGTGTAGTCCCTTTATTCATAAAGTTATGGGGAAGACAGAAATTTAATCTACTCTGCGAGATTGTTAAAAGTTAGCTTTCAGTATGTCCTACACTCAGTATAGGGCCATGGTACGTGCTTTGGTGCTTTGAGGATTAAGGTTCCTTTTTAAAAAGGCAGACAATACATACCTTGAAATTCTATGTTACTCTTTCTGATACGATTTTAACCAGTCCCTGAATTCTTAATGAACCGTAACATCCACATTTGGACATAATTTTAAGGTAACTTTTTTCAAGAATTGCCTGCTCCAGTTTTCCCTCTCGACTGACTCCTGTAATACTGGTGTTCTTACCACAGCAGCGTCTGCAGACAGGCAGATACAGTTTCCCTTTTAAATAAACTTCCCCAGAGCCTTTATTCATCTTTACAACCCAGAAATGTGGAGACTCTTGTTAATGTTTGTTTGTTTTTTGAAACTACTGGAGTCCTGAATGAGCCAGTCATCTGGGTACGTTTTTAAGCACAGACAGGTGTTCCAGCTGATTCCTAACTCGTCCTTCTCAGCTTTGCTGTTGTAGACCATGTCTGTGCAAAGCTAAGGAGCAGAGGGCAAGAGGTGCAGAAGGAACAACAAACTTTTTTTTTCCCCTCCCCTTTCCACAGGACTGAAAGGGTGGGAAATGGTGATGAAGTACTGAACAAAAAATTAGTGGTAGAAGAACAACATTTGGTAAAAAGATGCTTACAGAACTTAGAGCTGTGTTGCAGGAAGGTGGTTAAGGGGAAGGTGCGATCTTTTTATTTTTATTTTTTTTTTTTTTTTAAGTGGCTTTTAAAAAGCAGTGCTGAGTGACATCGGCATGGAGATACCTGTGTGGTGAGGAGTTATCCACGGTGCTGATTGTAATGCTGTGCTGCACAAGTTTGCAGTAAGATGGTTTTTCCTCCTTGGGGACCTGTTGTGCAGGCCTTTCTTGTGCTGAGCAGCTGTGCTCGATGCTGACATCGACACGTCCTGTAGCTGGGCTGCCTACTTTTGATGTGCTGGCCTACTTGCACTTACTGAGAAATTGTGGCAGGGAATCTGGATGTTTCAAATAGATGCAAATTTAAAACAGCCTGCAGGCTGTAAAATCAAAAGCTTTGATTTTACATGGTTCTTTAGTTTCTGGCTTGTTAGTGAAATCAGCGGAAACTTTATTAGCAATGCTAAAGCTGCAGAAAATGCAGTGAGTTTTGACTGACGGTGAGATTTGTGCACTGCATTTATATTTTGGATGTAAGGGGCTGTTTCCTTCTGTAGAATAACATCAAAGCGTTGACCAACCGTTTCTGGTTCAGGTAAAAGAACACCATTCAAGTTTCAGCTTTAGCACTGTGTGGCACTGAAAAGGTGTCATTCTGCAAGTCCATTCCATGTAGCTGTGCCAGCTTGGGACTAGCAGTGTGCAGAAGCAGTAAGTTGAGAAAGAATTCTTTTTTTTTTTTTTTTTCCCCCTTACATCCTACTTCTTCAGTTACGTGAGTACTTCCTGCCATCCAAGACTGCAGATATTATAGCAGTTCTCTTCAATACTCCATCACACACTGTACTCACGACCACTGCCTGATCCTGACTCAGGTATCTCTCAGTGCTTCTCACACGAAAATCAGTTTTCACCATGATCGGGGAGGATGAGACATCACTGAGTGGTTGTGACGTTGTCCATCTGCCAGAATTTTAATGCAGCTGATTCCAAATCTGCAGAGAAGGATCAGACATGGGCTTTTTCTTGTCCTTGCTGCTTCTGGCTTATGCTGCTCCAGACCTTTTAGACACTGTGCTGTTCTCCCGGCAGCGGTGTGGAGACAAAATGAGTGCCCACATACAGGTGAAGGGGAATTACTGAATAATCTTCCTGCAGAAGATTGTGTGCTGCCTATCTAGTGTCACTTCATGTCTGAAAATAGGTAACAGCAGACAAACTGCTACAGATTCTACTTCATCACTCCCAATTAAAGAATAAACAATCAGGTGAAAATAATGCAGCTCTGCTCTGTCAGTACCTATCTCTTGCATCAACAAAATCAGACAGAAGGATTCCTTCAGGTGTTGTAGCCCAGAGCTTTTGGAACAGCACCTGAAATGTAAGAAGTAATCCAGAGATTCTATCTACAGGTATGTTTGAAACATATGAATAAATATTTCCTTTACTTGTTCAGTTTTATAAACTCACTGTGTTTGGTAACGTCTCTAATTATAGTAATTTATGATTCATAGTCCAAATGGGCATTGTCTCTTACAACAGACACTGAGCTGTTCTCATTCTCCTGGATTTTGTTTCCTGAATCAGTAACCAGAAGAGAATATATATGAAATTTACTGCAATTCTGGTTAGTAGCCCTCCAGGACCTTGATAAATCAGTATTACTGGAACAAATTTTTGAGCCACTGCTTCTGTGTGACCTTGAGACATCCAGATCTTGTGCTTCCCTGCAGCAATTGAAGCTTTCTGGGTCTGTGCTTCAGGCAGAGAGATTTCAGCCGTCCCAGTAACTGCATGAGGTGTTTGTCTGCTCTCTCACTGGTGTAAGAATTGGACAGGGTTTTGCTCCAGCTCCCCTGTGTTCTCTGTAGGGCAAACGTGCCTCTCCTTGAAACCTTAATTCTCTTCTTTTGTTGGTGATATCCATCAAAGACATGAGGGCAGAAAGCTTAGTTTTCTCTAGATAAAATAGATAGGGGAGTCCAGATAATAACACTTCCACTTTACTTTTGTACTGAAAATATTTTATTTAGGAAAGTAGTTTAGATTGAGAACCGGAGCAGCGTTAGCTTCTAGTGACATTTGATGTAAGTATATTTCTAAATCTGCATAAATTCTCTTCATTGCTTTTGCAGCATTTCTCCAGGGGTAGGCTCTCAGCTAATGGTCACAGAATCTTTGAATCACAGACTGGTTTGGGTTGGAAGGGACCTTTTGCATTTGAAATAGATGTGACAGCTGGGGTCAGATGGAAATAAGATCTTAGATCCAGCAACACAGATTGTGTTCCGTGCTAGCTCTAATAGTTTTAATTGTCTGAAATATGTGCTGGCTTGCGAAAAAAATTTTGAAGAAGAAATTGGAACTGTTCTTGGTTATGAAAATATTTCAGATCTTCATGGGAGTTTACTCAGGAACGTCAGTAGTGCCTAGAACCCATTAATAAAGCCAAACCTGTTTGGAATAGCAGAGTGTAGAAGAAGTGTGGAAGAGAGCAGCCATCTGCGATGAAAAATTGTAACCACACTTAGTCTTTTTAAGAACTGATTCTAATGCTTTTGGTGGTCATGTGATAGTGAAAAATGAAGGGAATGGCATATCCTGGCAAGAATTCAGTAATCAGTGAAGAGAGAGCTCACTGTGATGCCAAATAATATAGTTACATGATAGTCTTCTACAAAGAGAAAAGGTTTTGGAGATTTATAAACATTAGGACCTTTGACCTTCTCTGAAAAACCTATTTACTGTTAAAGGCGGCACATTAAATTATGTGCTTGAAAAATGCCAAAATAAGGGCAGCTTTATAACTATGGGACTAATGCAGAATCTGGTGCTCTTAGAAAAGGCTCTGTCTGTGGGGGTTTGGATCAAACTGAGTTTAACAGGACGTTGCCAGCATTCCTGTGTGTCCTGGCCTAAATCCTCATGGACAGCATTCCAGAAGCTTGTGAAAGGAAGAGTTGGAACATAACCCGTTCTTTCCAAAGCATTCTCAAAAAGTAACTGAGAGCCATTCAGTCATACATGATGTGCAGTGGGTATAAACCTTCCAGGGCTTCAGATGAAATCTGGGGTGGAAAAGCCTGAGAGTTGAGCCTCACAGTATCTGGTTCTGTGTGAATAGAAGTCTGACTGTTCCTGGGTGCCATGGGATGTGGCTGTCTTCCATTTTGTTAAGCAGAAATTATTTTGGCTTTCGTAGTGTTTCATTTTTAAATGAATAAATGTTATTAAAATGAAACTGCCTCAGTATTGTCGCAGTAACACAGAATTCCGTACATTTCTGTTCATCCTAGGGTGTCAGAGAAAATGTAAGATTTTTAACATTTCCCAGCTCCCTGGTGCATGAGAGGTGTTCGTTTCCCTTCCAGCTCGTGACCTATTTAAAGCTGAGCAGTGTGATGTGCTTTACATATCCCTTCTGCTACGACCACAATTAATCTTATTTTTTTTCCAATTTCAACATTTGCTGCAATAATTTTCACATGGTTGATCGCAGCAGCCATTAGGGAGGTAAGGTTACAGGATCTGGGAACAAAAAGCTAGTGAGACAACATTATACTAGGTTGTTTTCAATGAGAAACTGAAAATAAAAAGGATGATGAGCAGTGCTGTTCTGAGCGTCAATGTCTTTGACCTGCAGATTCAGGTAAAGTCTAAACACCGGAAGAATAGAGCACACTTAAAATTTTTGTTCCAACTTTATTATGTAACTTGGTGTTTGTAGTGTTCAGGTGTATTTATAGATCTCTTTCGAGGTAATTTTGCAGTTTCAGAAGCGTTTTCAATATCACAGATGATTTTATGAATCAAATGGAAACATGGATATAAATTCTGGTGAATGACCTCTGAGGTTTTCCCTTGGCTTTGTGAAATAACACAAGCTCTTTTTAATGTATTGTTACATACATTTCCATTTTTCTTGTTAAATTAGTATTAATACACACTGATGAAATCTTTTTATGTCCTTTTTGTATGCATAATTTATTCAGAAGAAGTGGCGCAACTGTGCCTTTCCTAGAGTTTGGTTTACATAAATAAATTTGGAATGTATTTATGTAAATACATAAATATTTAAATCTTAAATGCCTAATTATTTCTTGCACTCAGACAAGAGCAGTGGGTGTTTATGCAGGCATCCCCCGTGGGTGTGTTGTTCTTTGGGGAGTGGAGCAGGGTGTGCTGACTGTGTTGGCCGCAGGATGCGGGCAGGGGAGCTGTGTAGCACTGGGTCAGGCCGGCTAGGCCGAGGAGCCCAAAGGAGAGCCAAATAAAAGACCACACAGAGACAGCAAACGGAGAGGGCAAAAAGAGAGAGAGGGCAGAACCCTCTGCCTTTATGTATATGTTTTTACAAATCACCGTGGATTGGAGGTAGAAATGACCACCTCTCAATTCCATTGGTCAAAGCATCAATCTATCATATTTCTCTACTTAGTATACTAGAATGATAAACACACAGACAATTAAGAAAAACATAAATAGTTGTTAAGAAACCATGGCCATGTTTACAGAAGAAGTGTGAGAAAGTATTACAGAAAGAGAAACACTGAGAAACTGCAAAACTCAAGACAACAGAGCTGGGCACAGGAGATGTGCGACCCTTCCCTTCATCCTGTGAACTCCAGACAGGAGGAGAAATGCAGGATGGTTTGTGTGCCCTGTAGCCCCTTGGCAGCTGTGGAGAGCCAAAGCTCAGCTATCAGTGATGTGTGGTTGCTAAGGAACTCCTGAGGGTTTCCCAGCTGGCACCACTGGGATTGCTGGCATTGGTCTTTGTTCCTGCAAGTGAATAATCTCCCCATCTAATACTAAAAAAAGACAGCTTCTTCCCTTCCCCCCCCCTCAGAGTTGCTGGGTGGACTGTTGAGGTAGAGGAGGAGCAAACAGGGCTCCAGGAGCAGCAGAGTGGTTGGTTACACTGCACCATGAAGGAAGTGCTCGGTGTGTAGGAATGGCCTTCAGGTCTGGGGGAGCATGGACCTCATGGGGGATTCTGGCGTCTATGATGTAAGCGGTTTGTGAATTCCAGAGCTGGAGTCTGCACTCCTCCTTAAACCTTCCAACTGCTGACTAAAGAATGGACTTTCTCTATGTTGACAGGGTGTGTTTCTGACATAGCACTTCAGGAAGAATCCCTTGTGCAGTGGCTTTTATCTGTCACTCACTGGATTTCAGAAATGCTTGCCTGTCTGGATATTCAGTAAGACATATTTTAACCCTAATAGTTTATAGTGTTCAAAAATTGCTTAGCTCTGCAGCTTATCAAAGAATGTGCTCTGATTAAATAGGCCTTTCTGGTTACCTTACTGAACATAAATTTTCATCATGTTCACTGAGTTTCCAAGCAATCTAACATTCAGTAAACTAATTAGGAGGTATATTTTCCATTATTTACTGAAGGATTTCCAAAGCAGTGTCAAAAAATGTCTATTTATTTTCCTAATTCTTGATATTTTTTTTGCACTCATGCGGGAATGTGGCGTTTATTCTGCTGCTGTAACATACTAATTCTAGCTTGAGCTGTATTATCAAAGTAAGGCCTTTTGAGGGATTTGAAATTATGTTGTGTCATAATTTTAGGGGTACCGAAGCTCTATGTGTGTTAACTAGAATCATTATTTTCTAGAGATTCTTTTGATTTTATAATATTTGTAGGAGTAATTTCTTAAATTGAAATGCCAGCTCAGTAGTGCTGCAGATATTTCTGCTTTTTGTTTAACTGGACAGGCTTTACAAATGCTAGAATTTCTTTCTTACGGTCAGGTAGAAGAAAGTAATCTTGGCCTTTTTCTTTTCTTCTGCTAAATGTCCTTGTGACCAACAAGTATTTTCTTTTATAAATTAGTGAAGACTTTTGAAGTGCATTTTTTACTTAAGTCAGTGCTGAAGCTCTGATGGGGCCAGGATGCCAGCACAGGATTTTAAATGTGTCCCTTTAAAGCTGTTCCTTATCTCTGTGCGGAGGTGTTAAGGAAATTAAGGAAATATTTTTTTAATAATTAAAAGAAATAAAGGAAATAAGACTGCAAGTGACAGACTGCTGAGCAGTGACTTGTTTATGAAATGTCTAGATATGTGTGAAGACTTGTTCTGACTAAGCTTGAAAGTTGTATCAGAATTTTCACAATTACGACAATAACTCCTTTGAAGCTTTAATTTTAGGATTATCAGCTCTCAGTCTTGAATTTACTAAGGATAGGGACTACAAAAACCAAATTTCGGCTGAAAATGTTTTATTATTGCATCCAGTCTTGCCTTTCCTGAAGAGTTCTTTCCTGCTTTCTGGGAGGCTGTGGGTTGTGTGCCAAAGTGAGGACACCTTCAGGAGGTTTAGATGAACTCTGATCTCTGCGTGGAAGGCAGGGCTGGGGTATTGAAGAGCTGGGTGTTCGTCCGGGCTGGATTTGATGTTTTTGTCTTCACCAGCTGCCTCCCCATGTCATGTAAGTGCTGCAGTGAGGCAGATGAACACCTGCAGAGAAACATGCCTGTGTCCCCACGCTCAGCCACCGAGCCCCTTTCATGTGCGAGCTCAGTGCTCATCAGCTGTGCTGCACATGGGACAGTGAGAAGGCAGAACTCAGATGGGGAGAGAGAGGCTGTGCCATGGAAATCTGAGCTGGGGAGCTGACTCCCAAACTGTGAAAAGCTGTCTGAAAATCACTTCAGTTCAGGAGTGTGAGATGTTCCAACTAAGAGGACAGGTTTTCATACTTAGCATAGGATTTACAAAATCAATTGCTATACAACCAAATAAGGAGGAAAAGAGAATAACAACTCTTCAGATCTTAGTGCAAAAAGTATGTCAGTATTTTTGTTAATTTAGTAATCTACACAGTTTCCAAGAAATGGAAATGAAAGGTGACTCATTCACTGTAAACATGAAATTGAAAACAAAGTGTATTAAATGCTCTGAGTCTTAGCCCTCTATCCTTCCACATGTGCTTTTGAAAAAGCAGTCATTTTTATATTCTCATGCTGATTTATTCAGACACATAGTGAAGAAATGCACATTAAGTGATTTAACTGTGCTCCCTTTTGTCTTCTTTCAAACTGTTGTGCTGATGGAAAATGTGAGACATTTGGATTGATGTGGCTTTATGGATGGGTGTGAAATTGGGGAGCAGGAAGATACTTGAAAAATGTGTTTGAGTATTAGAAAGTGTCATGAATTATGACTAGGGATACACAAAAAATTGTTTTGAAATAGAGCTGGTATAGACTAAGCACGATCCTCTAGTTGCCTTGTGTGCTGGAGTGGGAATGGATCCAAGGCATTGCTGTTGTGGGAGGAATGCTCTTCCTCTCCTCAGCCACGAGCACTGGCTGCTGGGCTTGGCTGGGGCTGTCCTGCCCATGCCCCTGGCTGCCCTGGGAGCTCAGAGCTCCTGAGATCCCTGGCTTTCCCAGCGCAGGCCCTGCTCGTCTCTGCCGGGTACCAACCTGCTGAGCTTGGAGCTCATCAGTGTCAGTCAAGCAGCTCCTGAGCCTGAGCCCGTGTTGAATGATGCTGTTCGTAAGAGAGTAATTGTGATTGTCTCACAATCACTAAAAACAAAACTGTCCTGGGTATGACCTAAACGTGCTGTGAAAGGAGGTATTTCAGGGTGATTACTGGTTTGGTGTAGTTAAAAAAAGACCCAGGGTGGCCTAAACCAATAATAACAGACGATTGTAAACATTGTGTGTTAGAGGCTTGCAGGGAGAGGATACCAAGGCTGTGAACCTGCATTGCCCTTAGAACAGATTAATGCAATGTGTGTAATTTTTCTGCTCACTCACAAGACCAATAAAGCAAGCAAAGAAAGGGCTCTTAGCTGAGGAAATTGGAGAGGAGGGGTGATGGCAGATGATGATGGCAGAGGCTCATCAGAGGCACATCATTTTAATCACTGAGGGAGAAAAGGCACCACTTGATGGGGATGGATGCCTGTTGAATTCTATGCAACCTTTAACATTCAGCAAAATAATTTCCCTGCTGATGTTTAACCAGGTCTCTCTGCTGCTTTTCGGTTTGTATAGCACTAATTACAGCACTCTTGTGATGTATAAAGATGCTGTGGATTAGTGGTGTGCAAAGCTGTGCCAGGATATGCACCTGATTCACAAAACTGTTGGAAACAGTGTTTTCTGAGAGTATTTCAGTTAAAAGTTTTGAGATGTGTTCAGGAATGTTTGAGAAGCACTTAGGCCTGATAGAGTGTTTGGAGCTAAGCTTGAGAATTGGTGTAATATTATAGATTCCAGAATATGGGTAATAGCTTTTGAACAGATTATGTGAAAGGGTTGGAAGATACATCAATAAATTATTACTATTAATAGTGAAATGAATATTACTATAAGTCATTAATTGTTTTTCACAGGTTCTGTGAAAAAAAATAAATATACCTCTCAGTAAACACTGCTGTATATATGTTTGGTAAAAATTCTGGAATTCATATTTTCAGAGACACAAAGTGTATGGAGTGCTTTTCACACGTAGGGAGGAAATCAAAGATTTAACTAGAACTAAGCAAAGGAATGTGGTTTGCACACCCCTCAAAAGAGTGATGATTCAAACTGTTGTGTGTGTACAGTTGCACAGAGGTGGTCAGGAATCCCAAAGTCGTCCATCAGCACAAGGCCAATAAAATTGGATTTCCTGTCACTGCCATGCTGATCTTGGTAAGACAGCCCGAAGTGTTAATCCTCTGCATCCGCAGGGGTTGTTTGGGACAGGCCCTGGCAGGGCCCAGCGCTGGGCCAGGTGTGCTCTGGAGTTCAGCCTGCCCTGAGAGCTCTCCCTGCCCTGAGAGCTCTCCCTGCCCAGTCTCTGCTGTGCTGATGTGTTGCCCTGGGGTAGTGCTGGGGCAGGAGTCTCTGCACTGTTCCTTTCCAGTGATACTTCCCAGGTGCAGTCGGAATCATTGCAGGTGCTCTCTGGAATAATTTAACGCTTACTTGGTAAACAGATTGGACATGAGAACACTGCTGAAATAAGGATACTTAAAGCCTGGAACCAAAACAGACAGTACAATCTGTGTTAGTTTGTTCTGCAGTTTAGGAGATTGCTCAGGCACAGTCAATGAAGAGAACGTGTGTGTTTAGTAAGTGGTTGTTTTTAGCGTCTTCTTTTTAGATTATTGTACTTCACCTGCAGCTTACTCGTTAGATTTGTTGGAATTGCTGTGTTTTGTAGCATTTAATTTACTGCTGTAGAAGTTGCTGCGTTGAGCAAAACTCACGTGCTCAGGTCTGTTTAGCCACAAAACTGTCCATGTGTCTGTAAAGGAGAGCAGAAGCACCAAGCACAGACCCTGTGTGCTTCTGGCTTACTCTGATAACATGCCTGGTATTTTTACATAACTCTGTACAAGACAGTCATTTTGGTCATAACCAAACTGAGATCCAGCTTACCGACCCATAATGAAAAACTTCTTTATGCCTTTGTAACTCTCTTCTGTTAGACACATTTCCTTCTGTACTGGTTGTGAAATCTCTCTTTGCTTAGTCTGGTGGAGAGCTGTGATATTTGTTATGTTTCAGAATGTGTATTCAGAGAATCAGAAAAGTAGGTGTGAATGGAGTACAGGAAATCTTCCAGAATCCATGCATCTCAGATCAGAATTATATATAAGAACAATTCCAACAGTTGGTTTCTTTCCTTTAGAATGTCTATCCCTGTGTGTGCTGCAACCTCTCAGCACAGTCTGTACTGGTACTTCACTATCCCTCTTGTTAAAATGTTTCCCCTTTTATTTTTCTTCCTGCCATTTAAATATCCGTGTCTTTTCTTTTCTCCTGTCCACAGAGAACAGATGATTCCATTCCTTTTTATATATTTGAAAGTTACCCACAATTTCTGTAACTTTTTTCTTTGCAGCCTCAGTTTCCTCATTTCTCTAAATTCAGGTGCTCTTTTTTCAGGACTCTTGTGCACGTCCAGTGCTCTCCTCCCCTCCTGTTTTGGAAAGAGGGTTTGAGGAGGGCAGAGAGAGCAGTGTTTGTAGTGCCCACAACTATTCCACATCACTTCAGCTCTGGGTTTATCATTGGTAAAGATGGTGAAAGGTAACCAGATGTTTCTGCAGGCTGCAATCTATTATTTCACTTCTCTTCAGTATTGTTTGTTTCGGGCAGAATTGGAGCTGGATTTACAACAGGGCAGCACCTTTCCATTGCATTAAAATGTGAATTTCCTGTCGTGGTTCTGTTTTTGTAGGACTATAATATAGCCAGTGGTTTGATTTTTCCAATTTGAGTATAGACATTTGTGCATGTTGCAATGTGTGTTTTTAAATTGCTTTGAGGTGTAGGTCTGCTTCTGCTAGTTATTGAGACTATTTCCATTTTCATCTTGCCCTTTGTAGTCTTTGTTTTCTCTTTCAGCTTTCTCTCTTTTTCATAACTTTGGCTGAGAATATTTAGGGTTTTTTCCAGAGGCAGAAAAAAATTCTGATGAGCCTTAATTTAATACATATTTCCATTTGATAGTGGTCCTTCATTGTCTGTTCCAGGATGTTTGCCCTGATGGTGTTTCTGTGCAGTCCTTACAGGAGTTTCATTTTGAGCATGTTTTTTGAACCTGCTTTCTGAGCCTCATTTGTCATGGGGTTAAAAGCCATGCTAGAGCAGTGACATATATCATTATCTTCTTTTAGCCACAGCCCCTGGTCCTGGTAGAGAAAGAAAGGAGATTCTTTGAGCCAGCCCAAATTAGTGTAACTTACTTCCAGTTTTCTTTTTCTGTCCTTGCAGTGGGTTTTTTTTTTAAGAGTTACAGTTAGATTTCTATTCCATCACTCTTCCTTGTTTGCCTCTTTTTGTGGAATCGTCACTTTAGGGATGTATTATTTTTCCCTAATTCTCTAATCACCTCATC
The DNA here is from genome assembly GCA_013400735.1 of Pomatostomus ruficeps. NCBI lineage: Eukaryota > Metazoa > Chordata > Aves > Passeriformes > Timaliidae > Pomatostomus > Pomatostomus ruficeps. Next base: position 64,727 of record VYZT01002114.1, read on the forward strand.
AATACTTCAACAGAGTCTCAGGTGAAATCACCGATGACTCTCAGGCTTGATCAGGATAAGATGGGATGAAACTAAACAGGTTTAGGCAATTTGAAAGATACCAGGATGTCTTAAGTATTCTTCAATGTTTTGGTTTTTTTCCAGTATTAATCTGAAATTTTATATTCTTGCTTGATTTTAAGTAATTACTGCAACTGATCTTTCAAGTAATGTCTGAAAAAAAAAATCAGTGAACTCCTTATCTTTCAAAGTAGAATCTGACTCTAGAGATTTCCCTTTAGTGCTACAGCATTTACTTCAACTTCTTCCTACTATGTCAGTGTTTCCAGAACTTTTCTTGCAGTGTTTTATATCCCTGGCTAATTCAAAGTTTTTTTATGTTTTGCTAGTGTTGATTTTTGTCCTTTATGTGCTTGACTTATTCTTTTGTATTTGATTCTAGTATCTGACAGAGTTTCTGTTTTGAGTAGGCTGCCTTCATCCTCCTGAGAAGGGAAAGAAATTTTTGATGATTAATCCATTTGGTCTTTTTCTCTCACTTTCCCCCAGTGTGACCATTCGTCATAGGTCACTCTGTGTTTGTTCAAGTCCATCCTTTTTGTTTTGCTGAAGGAGAAAAGTAACCACAAAATGTAACCTGTCATTTAGAGAGTGCAGAGAGAGCCCTGGGCCTTGCCTGATGTGCCCAGGGAAGATGAGCGGTGCAGCAACAGGCTGAGAGCTGTGCTGGGCTTTGTTTGGAAGTGAGAAACAGGATCTGTAACCCTTGTGCTGAGGTGAGGTGGCCCTGGAGCATTTCTAGTGGGTTTGGTTGGTGCAGACTAAATAGCTGCAAGGTGCAAGGCAGCCAGCTCTTGGTCTGGTTGGTGGCAGGTGCTGTGCCTCCCCCTGAGGATTATTTCCTGGAGAGCTGCAGCTCCCTGGTAGCAGTCAGGAGCTTGCTGGGTGCTGAGTGAGTAGTGCAGGTCTGGGGCCTGTTCTGGCTCTGCTGCTCACCAGACAGCTGCTGTTTTTCCATGCAGTCCCAACCATTGCACAGGAAGAGCAGTGTGGAAGCATGGTGTATCTTTGTGTAACCGAGTGGTGATGCCTCCTGCATGTAGTAGCTTCATTATTTGCACTTAGCCTAACTTATGATGGCACTCTTCGCTGTGCACTTACTTGTTTATTCATTCATACGTGGTTTTGCTTGGCACTGAAGCTGCTGCAACAAATTAAATGTTTTTGCTGACTGTCCTTAGCAAATACTTTTGATAATGAAACTGAGAAAATGGAACTGTTCAGAAATTCTCTGACTTAAAATGAAGACAGAATGAGTTACTGGATCTCTTTTTTCAACTTGCTACCCATTGGAGTATTTCTGAGTATAGTAAGGCTTTTTTTTTCTAATGATTTAAATATTGTGAGTAATTCATTACAACATGACTGTGCATAAAGCTTCTTAATGAAGCAGTAGCATAATGTAATTTAGTCACTGTAGCTTCTCTATGTGACCTTTAGTGTGATAGTAAACTGCAAATGCAGAAGTATAATATCCCTCAAAGCGCATCCATGTGATTTAGAGAATTACAGGTGACATAAATAGAAAAGTAGTTCTGTATAGCTGTTATTCTAACACTCTTATCCTCCTTTAACTGGATGTTTCACCAAGGAACTGCAAGCAAAGAAGTTTCTAAAAGGTTTACAGAGTTGGAGTGGAGTATTGAGTACTACAGAAGTTAACCTGTTTGTGCAAGTATAGAGAACCATAGTCGTGACAAAAACGTATCTGTGTCTGTGAGAACTGGAGATCCAGGGCACCCATGTGGAAAGTGGAAGAGAAGGGAGTTTAATTTTGACTATTTCTGGAGTTTTTTATATACAGGACAGGCTGCTTTGATCTGTTGGTTGTGTTAACCACACCATATTGTGATCGTTTGGTTCTTGGCTTTCTCATAACTGGTATCATGAATTGTCTGCTCGTGAAAGGCTGAATGCCTTCTAGTCATTTCAGTGAAATGTCTGTTTTTCTTTATTGACTGAACAACAGAAAGATGATAAACTCGTTACCTGTGGTATTTCTAATGAGCTGTTTGCTTTGTGGTTTGTGCAAACTATCATTTTGAAGCCTTGCATTCCTTTAAAAAAAATAAATCTTTCACCTTTTCTAAATTAGAAGAATCTGTCGGATTCTGAGAAATCCATCTGAAGTGATAGAATGTGTTTTCTTTTAGGGTTCATTACTGACTAGGAAGACTTCATTAGAGTATTTGATTTTTGACATATGGTATGTGATGAACTGTATAGTCTAAGGATTTGATACCAGTGTATGGGGCCTTGATTTGAAGTCCAGAGGTTCAAATCTTATTTTTTTTTCTGATGATTAGAGACGACACACAACAGCTGTTCTGTTCTACTGACAATCTGTCCATTTATTAGTCTGCCAACGCCCACATCATAATTATTTTAAATTAAACCGCAGGTATGTCTCTAGTCCCATGGAGGCTGGTGGTTTCCGAGAGACTTCCGTGGTCCTTTGCTGAATCAAAGCCTGAGTAAGAGAATGATCTCAGTAGTGAGTAGGTGCAAAGTACCTCATGAATCAGGTCCCTTTGTTATCTTAAAGATGTTATTTCTTAAAAAAAAAAATGCTCCTTGCAGAAAAAAAGGAGTTTTCATGGCTTTGGAAGAGTCTTCCCTGGTCTTAATATATAGAGAGATAGTCTGTTGGAAAGTTCTGTACCTTTCCCTGGAGAGGAACTGCTGAGTAAATTATTACTTAACCTGATGGTAAAGTTTGGGTCAGTTCTTTGAAGATAAATGAATCCTCATGTGAAGGTCATGCTGTGGCTGGTATTGTTTCCAGCTCAGTGATTAAAAGCTTCGTCATCCTCTTCACTTTCTCCTGGATTGGTGCCCTGTGTGTAGGAACCGAGTCTCAGCTTGACAGGGACCAGTAGGCCAGCCCATTGGTCTGTGCATTGATAAGGAGCTCTTACAAAGAGCAGCAGGGTAGTCACATTCATCTTTGGGGTTTGTTCTCTCTAAGAAGTGAATTACTGGATTTTTGAAGCAATTTTTTTTCCGCATCAAAAGTAGCTAAAACTTATTTTACTGATTTATCCTCTGAAGTTCTCATTTTTTCCTGTTTTGGAACAGTGAAGAACATTGAGAAGTGAAAGCTTAGGGAAGCATGGAGCTAAGCAGGCGTTGTTTCTGTCTGGGTTCCCAGCTCCCAGAAGGGTTCTGGGTGGTTCCTTCACTCTAGGTCCTCGTCTAATCAGAAGAGAAACGTCTTCAGGTGTAGGAGGTCACAGCTCTCACTGGTTCTCCAGCATTAACCTCATTCATGTCCCGCTTGGAGCAAGTTGGAGCTTAGGGAGCTTTCATTCCTCATGATTTTTCATTTTGGATGGGGGGACATGACAACAGGTGTATTTTAAACAGAACACAAGGCTGTTTGGAGCTGCACCTCTGCAAAGCTTTCCAGAAGCTTCTAATTAGTCCCTGTAGGTTTCACCGAAGTGCTGAGTGGGAATGTTATTAGCAAGGTTTTGCACACTGTGCTGCTCTCAGGTACAAGCTCTCAGGGAAGGGAGGAGGAAATCTGCCCTCTGTGTCGGGGAAGTTCAGCAGGTGCATTTGGAAGGAACAACAATTGTCCTGTTATTTCCAGAGGGCAGCAGGGAGTGTTGCAGTTCATCCAAGCTGACAGTAGGGCTCCAGTCGCTTTCACAACCAGCGTGACCCAGGAGTTCCTTTTGGGGGGTCTCTTCAGCACCCTGCTCCTGCAGCAGTGCTGTCTGTGCCTAGACACTTTAACTGGACAGATCATGAACTTTGTTCCCCTTACCACAGAATACATTGCTACTTTGCTGTGTGCTTTTCTCATGCTGATGGCCTTTCCTCTGGCATACAGATCCACTCACACCACTCTTTTGGTAACTTACTGAAACTGCACATTTAGCCAGGTCGGATAAAACGTGTATTTTTGTTTTGCTTCTTATTGTCTAATTCCTGCAAATGGTCATGAATGATCAGGAAGTTTCCTTGCAGTGTAGCACCCATTGAATGCAACATCCAAATGCTATATGGAAATAATTTTGCTGTGTTAGAAAAAAAGTCACCTTAGAGAGATTGTAAATTGCTTTTTATTTGATTATCTGAGAAGACTGTAATTATCAAAATTGTTTTCCAGGGTAACTGTTATTATGTGGTTGGCTTCTTGGCAGTTTTCTGTCACTGTGGCATTAACAGGCTGAATCAGCAGCAGATGTGAACACACTTCAGTGACTTTCACAAACCTGAGTTTTCTGGGCTAGCTGTTTAATACACTGCTCGAAAGAATTTCAAATGTTTTGAATTTGGGACATTTTTCTGTGCTGAAGTGATTGATGAGACTAATTTTAAATCTAGAAGTTGTTATTCTCTGACTGCTTAACAAGGACAAATTATTTTTGTCTAAGTTGGAAGAAGACTGTCTAAAAAGCAGAAAAAATAGTTAATAACAGACATGCCACAGCTGCTGTGTGGGTGTTGTAAGATGAGTAAGTATACGGAATGCAGGTGTATGCACTTGTTAAATTGCTTTTTTGGGTGGTTTTTTCTTGTTGTTGCTGTTAGTATATGACTACCGGTTTAACAGGAGAATGTTTTCCATGCTACACTTTCCTAATAAAGTTTCCAGTTTGGTCATCATTCTGTAGTGAGAATGTGTGATGAAGAACATTAAAATTGTGTTGAAGACTTGGGCAGTTTTGAGACAGCTTTCTTTGGTTTCAGAGAACGGTTCCTAAAAACCAAGCAACCCAACCCAAAATGACAGAAAAGCCTCAAACAGAACAAAAAACCAAACAAAACAATGCAGAAAAAACCCCCAGACACAGGAAATACATATGGCTCCTTAGAATGAGATAGGAGTAGCTGTCACTGGTGTTTGCTCAGTGTGAAGAATGCTTGGAGGGAAGGATTCTGTAGCTTGGCAGGAATCTGGTTGCCGAGGTGCCCCGTGAGTCCGTGTGCAGAACCCTCTCCCCTCCATTCCCGGGCCATGGGCTGGGCTCCCAGTGCTGCTGGTGCCTTTGGAGCCTCCAGAGGGGCTGGGGCTTGCAGGAGGCTGCTCTTCTCTTTGGGACCACGGTCTTTCCTTCTCCATTAGGTGATCCTGTGCCAGGTGCTGTTCTTCCCATTTCTGTCATTGTTAAAAGGAGTGATTTTTTTTTTTTTACTATTACCATTATTGACATCCTGAGAACATCATGTGTATTTAGCAAGACTTGCAAAGATTGCTGCCATCCCAAACACCTCCTGCTTCCTCCTATGCCATTCCTTCCTGCCCCTGGCCTGGTGGGGAGAACAAAAAGCAGAATGTGTGGCTGGAGTGGTGGTTCCCTCTGCTCCCATGTTTATCTGCTCCTTCCCACGAGGTTTCGCTTGCCTGTGAATGACACGAGCTGTTGCTCATAGCCTGTGTCCCTCCTGCTGGGTTCCCGCAGTGCCTGCGTGCTCAGCTCTGGATCCCACAGCCAGCTGGAGCGAGGGACATCCTGCACCTCTGCTCCTACTCCGAGTCTGCAACATCAGCTCTCAGTGGGCCACAAACTCCAGATCCACTGTGGGGAGGACATCCAGGAAATTCACTTTTAAAGTATACAGAGACACAACTCATCTCACATTCTTGCTGAAAGAAATTTATATTAGAAATGCTGGAACTTTTTCCCTGAGCAAGAATAATGTCTTCAATATTGTGCAAAAATTGACTATTATAGTGAAATACAAAAGATTTGTTCCCTTTCAGGTGGCAGTTATGCTTCTTAGTTTTGAAGATCAGGTCTCTGAAGGATTACACTTCTTAAAAATTCTGTTCACTTTTCAGAAATGATGTTCTAATAATAATCTAAAAAGGTAAATTGATTAGATAGTCATTGAGTGTGATTTATCATTTTAACAGTGAGGTATTGTCTTATGAAAAAAAGTTTTAATGCTGCATTAATATATCACAAGACTGATCTAGAAGAAAGGAAACATTTCAGAAAGGTTATTTTCATGTTAAATAAACTTTCCAAGACAAAAGAACTCCGCTGCAGTTTTTATATAAATGGAATTCACAGTTCTGAAACTATAAGATGATATGTCTCAGCAACCCAGGAAATTACAACACTCATCCAGAATTGTAAGTGAAAAGCACTATAGGTATTGTAAGTCTTGGAGTTCGTGAGTGTGTTGCAAACAAGAGACTTGATACTGTAATGAGAGGAAAGTAATTACATGTAAAGTAATTAGGCAATACTTAGCTAGTCAATGAAAGAAATGTCTGAGTCAACTCTTCAAAGAGCAGATCCAGCAATACAAAAGAAGACTCTGTTGATGTTTATGCTCTGGTCTTTTACTCACATTTATTGTAAAGGCTTGTGTAGCACTTCCCACTTGGCTTGAGGAGACTTTTGATCTAATTTGTGTTTAGTCAGATTGTGACACTGGGAAACTGTGGGATCGTTACTAACATGGGATTCATCTCCGAGGAGCAACTGCTCATGAGAAGCTCACAGTGGCACAGAGTCCTGATGCTTGAGCATCCAGCCCTTGCTGGGCACATGAAGCTAAATTTCTGTATGAAATGTGAAAAAACAAGTCTTTAAATACTGCATGTGAGAAATACTTTGGTCATGGGAAGTCTAGTGCTGCACAGACTGATTTTCTTAGCCGTGTTCTGCTAATGGGGCCTTACCAGATGAAATCTAAAACACAAGGTTATTCTCTGGGAGTAGTTTCAGTTCTGGGTGCTGACCTCTGTTCCTGTCTACCAAATGTTATTTTCTTCTTTGACACCCAGCTGGAGAGAAGAAAGGAGTCTGGCCAAGGGGAAGCTGGGACAGAGGTTTCAGTGTTCTGTAACACTTGGGATGTTGGAACCCCTTTACCCCCTGGTCAGGCTGGGGCTCACCAGAGCACTGGCCAGCGTTCTGCCTGAACACTCTGCAAGCATCAGGTGAGGGGTAAGAAATGCCCCTTCTGCTGCTGAAATAGGCCTTGGTGCGATGCAGACAGAAAAACTAAAAGAGCCTACAGACAGCAAACCATCAGGCCTCCAAAGACTAACACGGCAATTACAGAGAATTGCTTTAATTCTGTACAATTTTGCTTTAATTCTGTGCGAAATAGCCAAGCTTTGCACTGAGTGACTAATTGGAAGAATAGTGTGTGATTGCTTCAGTATGATGTCTTATAATTAGTAGGGAGGAATAACTTACTTTCTTAAAGAAGAGCTTTTAAAACCAATTTAGAGAAAATTGCTTTTTCACATTGAGTTTGTGAGACAGAGTTAAAGTTGAAAAGTATTCTCAGTGGGACAAAACAAACAGGAAGAGCTGGGAATACCATTTCTGCTCCGTCACCTTGTGCACTGTCAGAGCAGTCCCCAGGACCGTGGATTGTGAGTTTTCTTCTCTCTGACCATTACTCTGTAGTGTTTTGTGCTTGATACTTATTGTTACTATTTCAACTTTACATGGTATTAAAGGAAGCAAATCTTCAGTCAGTTTTTCCCAAAAACCTGCAAATAGTGTATTTTCTCTAGAAAATACTGCTCAGGCTTTATTAACATGGGGAGAATGCTTTCCTTAGCCTTTAACCTGAAAGTGCTTGAACCCATATTTTCTCTAAACAAAAAAACCCATTGAGTAAGGAAAAATCAACAGCCCTTTTCATAGATCTGCTGTGAGAAATTTTAGGCCAACCTATTAATTTGTCAAAATTACGAACAGCTAAAAGCAGGGTTCTTGTAATGGAAGTTTTTACACAAGCCTGTGCAAAGTAAGCCAATTTACTTAAGACTTACTTTGTCACCTGCAATTTTTTCTTTATTTTCTCCAAACTTAACTGTAATTCAAAGTTCTACTGCTCTCCCCTCGGAGAAGGGGTGGAAGAGAGGTCTATTAAAATAATGCCATGTGAGATAATACTTCCAGACAGACTTCCTGGGGTTTTTTTAGTGTTGTGTGTCTGATACAGGAGTAGGGTTGAGTTCTGGCCAGTTTGAGGGGCTTTCATGTGCCTTGTTAGGGCATTCAGTTTAGGAAAATGGGAATTAAGTATTGAAACTTTTCTGACTTTCTGCAACAAAAATTGTAATGAATTGCCTTATTTCAGACCAGTTGACATCAGCTGGATTTTTTTATGGGACTTGAACGCCTTATTTCTTACCTATTTAGAGATAAAGAAAACAGCATTTAACAGCTCTACTGCTATATAAAAAATGCACTGTGGGGAGACCAGGAAGTCATCGAGTCAATTAAACTGTAAAAGTTGGGTCATTTCAACTATAAAAGTTTGAAGCTGAAGTCTAAGTTAAATTGGAGGCTTAAACCACTGTTAACAGACAGTAGTCTCTAAAGGTAATAAATGTGCTGGGCAATGCAGTCCCATCCTGATCTCAGTCCTGCAGCTGTTTGTAATGCCTTCAGCAAAACAGAATCCTCGTGGCTCCATGGATTCTGAAATTACTTGTTTTAATAAGGATGTTAATGGAGACTGTGGGGTGTGTGTGTTTATTTCAATAAAAACAACTGTTACAGTGTCTGCTGTCTGGGAAAAGTCAGAAGTTTTTCCCCTTTGCTGATTTGCAACTGCAGGCTCGTGGATGGTGGTACTTTGTTAGTGAAAAATTCAGATCTGGTTCATCCCTGAAAAATCCCTGGTTTGGTATCCACAAATTAGCAACCACTTATAGCTCTTGTGTGGACATGTGAACTTGGGACCCAAAACTTTGAAATGTTTCCATGAAATGAATGCCATTGTGCAGTTTTTAGATACTGGTTACAGTTTATGCAATCCATATAGCTACTCTGTTGTATATTTAGAGTGTATTGGGTCCGACTCTTGGGCTGGTCGTGTTGTGCTCTGAAGGTGATGCAAAATCCTCTGAAGCATCAAGGGGAACAGGAGTGTGGGACATGGTGGCTGTCGGTACTCTTGGTAGGGATGCAGCTTGAGAAATATCCAACTGTGGAAAACTTTGCCCCGAGATTTGCCTGCTGTGGATTTGTGTAGCATATGCCTGCTGCACGGTATAAATAACTTCATCAGACTACTGCCATTTTCTCATCTTCTCAAAGCATTTGCTATGTAAAATACAGGCTAATCCTTCCCTTGTTACATGTTTATTTTATAAGACTCTTTTGGTGCTTATGCTTTTTGAATTTAGTTTAACAGTGGTAAGAATTAAAAGGTGCTCTGCATTGGTCTGCCACCAGGGAAGATGAATAAAATTCCTAATCTAAATAGAATCTATGTAAGGGTAATTTCTAATTTTAATAGGAATGTTAAAGGGAAGAAATCAAGCTCTGTATTTGCAGCATTTCTTGACAGATACTGATGCTGTAAATTATACAGTTGTTCTTCCCCTGTATGGATTTTGTAGTACTCACAGCAATTTATAGGTCTAGAGTGCAGCTGCTGGAAGTCATTTATTCTCAGTTCTGTATTAAATCTATCACATATAATGCATTAACATTCAGTTCAGAGCTCAAGGGCTTATGGCTGCTTCTTTCTCACTCTGAGTTTCTGCCCTGGAAGTGTTTGCAAGGTATGCAGAAAACAAAATTTGAAAACTTAAATTGATACACAAGGAAAAAAAAAAAGAGGATTGTCCATGAAAAATACTTGAAAGCAGCTCATTTTGCAGTTTCAGCTGAGCAGTGAAAACAAACTCCAAGCTTTCCTGTTAACATTGCTGAAATTGGTAATGCTAATAAGCTTGTTTTGATGGATTAGCACTTCAGTGCTGTTTGCTGGAGTGACGCTCTTTACACACGTCAGTTGGACGTGTTTTCAGCTTCGAGAAACTTAATATTCCCTGCAGCTTGATTTGGGTGCATCTCGGGCTGCAGGAGGCTGTCATTGATTTACTTGATTCAGCCTCTTTTAGTTGTGGGGGTTTTTAATTAAAAAAAAGGGAAGTACATGATTTTAAATATTTGGGAAGTATTTATAATAAATGTAGAAAAGAGTTAAACTGTACCTGGAGTTTGACAGAAGAATGGGGCAAAGGCCATGAAGATTTGTTGAGTGTATAATCTGTGAGAAAATAGCAGTTGGAATAGACTGCCTGATACGAGTCCTGTACCTGTTCATTGTTGATGATTTCCCATCTTCCACACTAAGATAATAAATCTAGAAAATTGAACTACATTCTGCTCAAAATGAGGAGAAACTTGTACCTGGGGGAACTTGAGCTGATTTGTTGGAGGAGAGATCCTGAACTCTTGTGGCAGGTGTAATATGTTCCGGCATGATTACGTGTATAAACAGATGACTAGAACAGGCTAAATGTGAAGGATTTGTTTGTTGTCTGTTGAACTGTATCAGTGAAAGTGCTCGTGGACCCTGTATGAGGTGATCTGCCAGCATTAATAATTTTACTTAGGTTGTTTGTAAGTAGCCCAATACCATTAAGGCGGGGAGAGTGAAACAAGTTTTCGGTCCAAATCCCTTCTAATTTTGAAACCTCAGAAAAAAAGCAAGTAAAACAATCACATATGGTATTTTGAGAGCTTAATAAAACCGTGGCAAAAAATAGTTGTGGATGAATGCCATTCTGCTGCGTTTTTCAGTGAGTCATCTTCCATTGACAAAAGTCCAGGCCAAAGCATTTCCTGAAAGCTTTAACAGTTAAAGCTTCCGGATGTGGTAAGACCTTCTGGAGGTTCCTAACTTCTGAGCCCTCTCCTTGAAGAGTGCTTCCTGCTCTAGTTCTAGGCAAGCTCATTGGTGACAAATGTGACGGGAGCTGTACTAGGTGAAAACCTTTGTGAGCGAATGTATTAATTCTTACAGGGAAAAAAATTGCTTTGCTACCTTTCCAAATCAGCTACTTCATCTAGGAGACTGAAAGTTAACAGCAGGGTATTGGAGTGCAGGGACCAGATCCTGAAAAAGCAGATAGAGAAGTGACAGCAAGGACTGCTCCATCATCAATAACTGGGATAGAACATGCCAAAGTCTGGGGGAGACGGAATATTGTGCAGTAGCTGCAATCAGATGCAACCAAATCATCAAAAGAAACTGCATCTTTCCCTGTCTGAACAACAGATTCCTGGAAAACATCAGTAAATTGCAAGAGCAGGGGTATTAACCAGTCATGTCCTTGTATAAGATAACTTTGCTGTTCTGTGATATTATATATGCCACCTGTATGATGAACAGTAAATAGGTGTAGAGAGGAAGTTCCACTGGGATCCTCAGTCCTGTAAGTCCATTCCCTGCCTGCTCTCAGTGGGCTCAAAGACACAGTTTTATAAAGGCTGCTGAGTCACCTTAGAGAGTATTACTTAAAGCTTAGGCTTACAGTAACATTGATATGGATTTGTGATATTCTGTGTATTCATGCCTGTGATGCAAACACACTCTGCCTACAGTTTTGGCCAAACTCTGTCTGTATTTTGTGTGTGCATATGGTATTTCTGTACTCTATATGTGCTGTACTGTAGTGATACCATGAGACACTAAGAATTGCTGATGATTTCCCAAGTCAGTAAAAATGAGTCTAGAGGCCAGGTAAGACTTTTTGATTAGAAACTTGTCTTGTAATTCCTCACATTCAGAAACATACTGTGATCATGCTTGGTCAGGATAGACTGAGTGGTGTTTCACTCTCTGTGAATGCCTGTAAGGGAATGCTTGGTGGTTGGTGCAGCACAGCTCTATCATCTAGTGGTGTTTCGTTTGTGCTAACAAAGCCTTTATCCTGCTAGGTGTTTCTCCCAATGTTTATTTGTGTCTGCTTTTTATATGGTTACAGTCACTTGTGTACATCATTGGTTCAAAGGTAGTTCAAAGACTTATGCTGAGAGAAGGAGCCACCAGGTCATGCTGTTTGCGGCTTGGCAAATGGAGTGTTTTTAGAGCAGGCAGGGTCAGGTTTATGATGGAGCTGATACCAGGTGGTCCCTGCTGATGATAAATGCTTATCTGAGAAGGGTCCTGTGGGGTGCAGCGAGGGCTGGCTGCTCCCTGAGGCAGGGTGTCACCAGCCAGACATTGGCAGGAGCCGGGCATGCCAGCTGTGGTAGCCAGGCTCAGCCAGCAGTCCAGGTCCTCAGGAAGGTTTGTGGTGATGAGGCAGCTCCGGGGACAAGCTGTGAGGTCAGTGCGTGGATCAGGTGAGGGTTACCAGGTGAGAGAGAGCCCCGTGGTGTCTCAGAAGTGCTGTGGTGACAGGGCCGGATGGAGCTCGGGAGGTCAGACTGTGGCAGGGGCAGCTGCGGCTGAGCTGGAGTCTGGCACCGCTCTGTCATGGCTTGGAGAGGGACTGAAGGTGCCAGGGGGTGTGGAACTGGGGCTGCAGGGCCCGGGGTGAGCGTGGGTGCAGCTGCCAGCCGAGGCTGGGCAAGCTCTGGGGTGTCAGCTCTGACAGCTGTGTGAACAGCGTTCTGTGGGGCAGCACTGACACAGCTGAGGGAGGCTCGCTGTCAGGATCACCCCCGGATCTTTTTCACTTGCTTTTGTCTGCGAGATACTTTCGTCCACTGAAAAGGACGACACAATACTTCAATACTTAGGAAATATGTAATCTGGAGCCTTGCCCAGATGAGCAGTGCATGAATGCACTTGGCAGACTTTGAGCTTTATTATGGTCTTTGAATCACCAACTACGCACGATTTGGCAGTCACTTGTGACTGAAAGCTGAATGCTAAAGCCCGGTTTAAGCTGGGATAATTCTACTGCTTTTGTCCCCTATTTCTATAGTAGTATGAAATTGTGGGGGTTTGTATGCCTGTGTTTTTCCTGTATACAGAACTCGGTTCAATAACATCTGTCTCTGCAGAGAGCAGGCTGGGGACTGCAGTGCACGCTGAAGCTACAGCTGGTGCAAAATACAGCAGTGTGATTTGTACCCATGGTGATCCCAGCCCCTGTGAGCTGTGCTGATGGAAGTGCTCAGTGAACAGGAGCTGCTTCCTGCTCTATTGACCTGTCAAACCTTAGATGTGTTTTGTGGGATAAAGAACAGATTTTTTTTTCTTCCTCCTTTTTTTCTCCTTTTTAAAGTAGTGCAATCAAAGCTTAACAATGAAGGTAGTTTTCAAGTTCTCAGAAGTGTTCCTGTCCATTCACTGCATTTAGCTGGGACAATCCACACCTGGGAATCTGTGATTATCCATTGATTTTCCATTCTTATCATGGACAACCAGGTATAAGGAAGACACAGAAGTACGTCCTGGTAGGGCTGGAACATCAGCCTGGGAAAATGTTACTGTAGTGGGCCTCTTGAAGTGGCAGTGGTTGGAGATGGGATTATCTTTAGTCTCAGCTGGTCTCACATCATACATCTGATTTAGTGTGGGAAAACACGTGCTAGACCAGTGGACACAGTCCACTAGTCTAAAAAGAGGTAGCAATGAGAAAAAAGTAGTAAACCATGAAGAAAAAAATAAAATAGCCTAAAGTGCAGTAACGTAGCTGGGCGAACTGTGCAGATATTTGTAGAGATTAACTTCCTCCTTCAAAGATCTAGTTCATTATTCTGATAGTCCATATATGCAAAGCTTTGATAGCGAATTCGCTCAATTTTAGGGGATTTTTTGGTCCATTTATGCAGAAGATCATCCTAAGACTATCAACTGTTTCTTCCTTTTCACATGAAGAATCTCAAGCAATAAATTCTTCCTCAAGATGGAAAGGAATAATGGTTCTACAGCTTCTTCTGGGGCTCTCCAAGCTCACAGCTAAACAACAAAGTAGTGATGAATTTTGTGGGTCTGAGCATTTTTTTTTAAATTTTAACATATTAGTGAACAAAACTGGCACTCTTTGTGGGAGAATTTATCAGTGCTATGACTCTGAATTTCTCTACAGTATCGTGTGAAACAAAAACATTAACTTCCTGAACCTTTCGAGGCGTTGAGTTGCTGACTGCTCTTACTGGCTTTGTGCTACTGGCTTGCCAGTTTTGGCTTTCTTATGAACCCCTCACTCCTGGTTAGACAGTACTGTTTTAGAGGGAAAAAGTAATTTTTAAAGGCTGCTGGGTTTGATTGCTTGCGTATAATGCAGCAAAGCAAGAAATGATTAACAACAGAAGCCAGTTAGGCTGAGGTGTTGCATTGACTTTCCATTGTTTCCCTAGGTCTGTGGCTTTCTTGTAGCACAGGAGAAAAGAGGGCAGTCTGCTGTCTTGTAATAATCGCAGGGAAGATGGATTCACTAATTAGAGCCAGAGTCGGTGTTTAAATAACACTTCTGTTCCGAACAAGTCCAGTGCGCTGGACAAACTGCAGATGCTTTACTGAGATTGGAGATGCAGCAGTATTTGGATTTGAACACACTGGGCAATGAAATCATTCTTGCATAGTGCTGATACATTTATATATGTGTTTATTAAAAATTTAAAAATCTGTTATGTGTTAATACCATCAAGAAAATGCAGTTTTCAGATGATCAGTTGGTTAAACTATTGTCTGCTCCAGTTCAAGACCACATCTCTTTCATTTTGTTTGCTTTTGGGTTTTTTGTTACTGTATCCCCGAGATTTCCACGTTAGCCTGAGGAAGTAAGATGCAATCCTATGTCCAATGCATATCTTGGAGTAAATGAGATTTTAAAAATACAGGACTAGTTCATTTAATATCAAATGCTCTTTTCTTCAGCCATAAACTTAAAAACTTTATGCAGTGAGAAGTAGATACTGTGATGCTTTTGTAAATAATGCATATAGAGCCTGATGCAATGCAAAGGAAAATAATTAGACTTCAGATTGCCTGTGGGCAGGCTGTGAAAAGTTTTGTATGCATTTACTTGTTCATTCTTCATTGTGCCTCTTCTCATCATTTGAATCTGGTGCCACAGGCTCAGATGTGCTATTTTCCCTTCCCTTTTTATTTTTCCTCTGAATTTAACTGTCTCCTTCACCCAAGCCATTTCACAAATACCTATTAGTTTTCTTTGCAAAGGGACAAGATGCAGAAGCAGCTTGGGAAAATGTCTATAATGAAATAGGATGAGGCAGGAGGCTCCTTAGAGCCTGGGTGGAGAAGGGGTGAACAAGAGGGGTGTGGTGAGATCCCTGAGTGCTGTAAGCGTGCACACAGCAGGGACAGAGGGCCAGCAGGCAGTGGCACCTCGAGGTGGCTTTTTTATTTCCACACCTCCTGTGCTTCCCCTTTCCCGGGGGCGCAGGGTTCTTACCCCTGTTCCTTTCTGCAGTGGGCTCGAGACCGGCGCTGGTGGGGCGGGGAGGCAGACACAGGAGATTTGTTCAGATGCAACCATTACAGAATGCCTTGTTTGACCCTGTGTGCACCTCTGTCCTCATTGCTGATGAAGAAAGACATGGCTGGGAGGAAAGACAGCTAATTTCCAGGGCAGTTTGCTCAGAGGAAAAGTGCTTAAAAACAAACAAAACACAGGCAGTTCATGGTGCTGGTTGTAAGACACACTGGAAATTGTTGTTGTTTTACCCATGCTTTGTTCATTTCTCGTGAGATAATGATGATTCAATTGTAAGTATCGCTACAGTCCATTTTCACAAACTTTGATGAATTTAACTTGATGTTTCCTTAAGCAGAATAGAGATAGAAATGAAAAAGTGTTTATACATTACTTGTCAGTTTTGGAATGCTTTTGGAAATAAACAGCATGTTCTTCTGCTGACAGGATCTGAAATCTAGCAATCAGCGAGATGAAATTGCTGCGGCACGTGCATCCCTGAAGGAAAATTCTGCTTTCCTACATTCAATATGTTCAGCTTGTTTGGAACATTCAGATGTTGCATCCCTTACAGCCAGCAAGGATTCAATTTGCAATGAAATACAGAACGCTCTCAATGTAATTTCTAATGCTTCCCAAGGAGTTGGAAATAAAATGGAACAACCTACATCTCGCACAGCTACTCTTGGAAGTGCACTTGATGAGCTTGAGGTACGTAAACATGTGAGATTACAATGTTTTTGGAAAAAAGGTTGATTGATTTATTTATTTTTAATAACTATTGGTATCATAAATGATGAGCCTAAAGGCATTAGAGATCATTGCTCTGCTTAGTCCAGGTCTAAATGGTATCACTTGAAATGATGTCATTGAGAGGGATCACTTTCTTCAGAGGAGTTTGGAATTGAGGCTTTGTGCGTGTTCAGTATTTGGCTCCGTTGGAGCAGCAGGGCAGAGTTAGTTCCAGCTGGGTCCTGATGCTGCAGACGGACACGTCCTGCAGCACGTGGGCAGAACCCATGAGCTCAGCTTGCTGATAAGTGATTCTCAGCTGACAGTGCCCACTGCAGCCTTGGCTGCGTTTGAACTGCTACCATGCGAGCTGAAGTCCTTTTCTCCAGAACGTGTCATTGGGATCATTCTGTCATTTAGATAATCGAGCAATTCAGAAACCTCATTATATTTGCTGCTTCTCATTAGATAAAGCGGGGTGGCCAATACGCTTTCACCACCTCTGCGTTTCTGCTTCCATTAGTGAAGCAAATACTTGGAGGAAGGCAGCACTTTCTCTGTTCCTGATCTCATCCTAAGCTTTTCTATGGAGTTTTTCCTTTTTCTCATGGCTGCTCTGGCTCTTACCAGTGTCATTTTCCACTGTCCTGCCAAAATGATGAAAGATCTCCTGTAGGGGAGGCTACAGACCATGATCCTCCTGTGGTGTAACTGATGTAGACCCAGATCAACAAAAGAAATGAATGTTTCTAAACACATTTGCAAATATGGGTGGTTTTGGTTGCAAATTCTTGCGCTTAGCAGATCTCAGGATCCCAGTGCCAAGATTGTGATACATTTTCAGGAAAATTGGTGTTCAGACTGATGGTAGTAGATTTTTGTTTAAAATTTTCAATGGAAGATTAAAGAAATACATTGAAATATGACACAAATTTTGTAGTGGCAGTTTATTGATCAAAACAGACCTCTCAGTCATGCTCAAAGTCAAATCAGACAGGTTTTCCCCCCAGAGGAACAGGCTACAGTTACGTGCCATCCGTCCTTGCTTCTCACAATGGGTTTTAAAATTACGGTTTCTAATCTATTTTCCTAATAAATGGAAGGAAAAAGGAAACATATAAGAGTAACACATGGTTTGTTGCCATGTAACTGTGAATGACAAATGATATACCTTATATGAGACCCTCTATTTACCTGGATTACTTAAAAATGAAAAAATAAATTGTTGAAAGGGTTGCATTTTTTACTTCAGATTAATTCATCTTGCCTGTATGTAAACAGCACCATCTAAATTATTGTAAAAATGTAATAACATTTATTATTCTAAAATTTGAGATTTGTGATAAGCACAAAAGGGGAAAAAATATTGTCTTTTGAATTGAATTAGTTTTTACTTGGAAATGTAAGAACACAGAGGTCTGACTGTTGTAAAAAACCATTTGTTTATCAAGTTGTAAATATATTTTTACCTAGGTAGCACAAATGGGAATTGAAGCTGTGTAAGTTAGATAAAGCCTAATTTATAGAGCATTTAACTTCTAAAATGATTTTATGAATTAGATGGCTGCACTTTTCTCGCCTTACAGAAAGTTCTATTGGCTGAGGACCTGAAATAACCTTTGCTCTATCTTCTTGTTGCAAATACAGTGCCATGAAATAGATTGATGTAGTAAATAGTCTGGTGGGAGCAAATCTCATTAAGTGTTTATAGTGGGGAAATGTATCTCGGAGCTCACCCAACAATCTAGTATCTAGATGTTTTGCAATATCATTCTTCCTTCGCCAGTGCTGGCGCTGTGAAAGTTATTAAAGATTTATAGGTGAGGAAACCACCAGTAAAATTAGAGCAGCTAACTCTTAAATCAGTGGATTCTCACCAATTCCTCTTAAAGGCTCCCTGTAACCACTGTGTCATTTGTAAATAAATTGTAACTTTAAAATTTAATTGCATATTAAGGTCTGTGAGGAGAGCATGTGGGTGCAGGTTATCTAATGCCTTTCTCTGGTCTTTTGTCTTCTGAATGCAAAGAGATTTCTCCCGGAATGGTGCAGGTCTTGCATGCCGGCTCTGTCAGCGTGCTCAGCTGCTCTGTGGTCCTTGGGTGACCGCGGCCACCCAGCTGCGCCATTGCGTGCGAGATGCCAGACGGCTGAGTCAGTGCAGAACCTCAGGAAATACAGCCAAGCTGCTGGATACCCACGGGCCCTCTTTGCTTCCTGGATCAGAACACCAGCGAGGGAGAAAGCAGGCATCTAATCACTCCTCTTAAATGCTCCCTTATGCTTGAGTCTTTAAGCTACTTAGGAGTAGCTGACCACTGTTTAGCCTGTTAAATCAAACCCACCAGAGACTGCTTGTGCATCTGGTGTCTTCTCATCGAGTCTTTTCTGTGTAGATGTACTGATTATGAATAATTAATGAAATTGTTTGAAGAATTTTATCTGTAGGGCAGAGTCCTCACTCACATCTTCCTGGTTGTTGCTGCCTAGATTTTTTTATTCAGAGATGAACCATAGCAGCTTTTTGGCCAGTGCTGTTTGTCCATCATGGTGTGAACTTTCTCCAAACTGTCTCCCAAAGGAACACATTTCTGCTTTGGTTCAGGTGAGATTTGAAGGCAGTCATTTTTCCAGCTAAATGGCCAGTTGGCTGTGGCCTCCATGTATATCTTAGTATTCCAGAGCCAATGAAGCTGTTTTTTTTCTGCAGCAACCCTTCAATATTCTACCTGCCAGGTGTGCTTTACGTTACGATGGACACTGTCTGTACAGCTTGGCATCGAGATCCAGGAGCCTGACAGGGAGGTTGCTGCTGCAGTGAATAGCGACCAAGTGGCACAGCTGGAGCAGGTGTGCCCCAGAACACTTTGGTTTTGGAGGCTGTAACAGCAATGAGGGAGGCAGAGTTTCCAATCTCTCACGCAAACCTGTGACTCAAATCCCCTTGCGTGGCTGCTCAAGCTTTTATCTTACAGCGCTCTAATACAACACTTTCATTTCTAGCTTGAGCTAGACAGTCCCTGAAATTGTCCTATTAAATCTAAATTGAAAAGAATAATTAAAATTCTCCAGCTTAGAATTAGTCTGGCACATACTGGATAAGCACAGATAAGTCATGGTTTACTTAAATTCCACGTCAGGGTATCTGACATAGTTTTCTTGTTTAATATTTCTTCTGAAAGCCTGAAACCACCTATGGATGTGATATAAGAGGTGGAGTGTAGGTTTTGAGATCAGGGCCATAATGACACTGTTTCAGATGTTCAGTTACGTGAACAATTACTGGTTTGAATTTCTTTAAATGCTGAAGCTCAAATATACTTACTTTCACATTTCATGAAAATAGTATATTCTCTTTTTCTTTATCTTTAGAATATTTGCTTGCCACACAAATGTATTAATTCAATCAAGCCAGAAGAGTTGTCTGCTTTTGTTTACCCTACTTGCTGAAAAACAAAAGGGCACTTACATCTGGATCCTTTGAAAAAATAATTGTTAAACAAAAGCTGCAGTTTTTATCTTTGTCCATATTCAGCCTGTTAAAAGTGGCAGCAGTGACTTTCTGCCACAGCGTGGGATTGTATTAGTCTACAAATCAGCAGAATTAGACTGCTTATGTAATCTGATTGAACTTTCTCAGCTGTGAGCTATCACTGCTGGCTCCGAGTGAAATCCAGAGGTTCTCCTGATCTCTAAAAGACTGAAGTTTGGGGGCGTTGAACCCGTCTTTCAAACAAAGCTGAGACTCAGGTCTGAGGATCTGAATGGCAGACCTGGGTTTGGCTGCAGCATAGCCCCACGGGGGAAAACAGAATCTGCCATGGGCAAAAGTGCTGTGGATGCTCCCAGTGGGAAGGGCTAGCAGCACATAATGGCACTGTAATTCCTGCAAGTGAAAAATAAAGCAGCAACTTCACTGGACTGACTTTTCTTACCCGTGCTCCTCGTTTTATTCCAGAATTTAATTGCCCTGGATCCTCTGTCGGTGAGCGCAGAGCAGGCGAGGCCGTCTCTGGAGCAGCGGCTGGAGGCCATCATCAGCGGCGCGGCGCTGCTGGCCGACGCGCCCTG
Organism: Pomatostomus ruficeps; assembly: GCA_013400735.1. Taxonomy (NCBI): domain Eukaryota; kingdom Metazoa; phylum Chordata; class Aves; order Passeriformes; family Timaliidae; genus Pomatostomus; species Pomatostomus ruficeps. Next base: position 84,714 of record VYZT01002114.1, read on the forward strand.
CACGCGGGACTCGCACCGCGAGCGCATCGTGGCCGAGTGCACGGCCATCCGCCACGCGCTGCAGGGGCTGCTGCACGAGTACCTGCGCAACGTGAGTCCAACCCACAGCTAGCGCCAGGCGCGCTTTAACTTCTGTTCCTCAGTATAGGATGGTTTTCTCCAGAAATCGAAGCAAAACCTAAATACACGTCCCCAGAATGAGTATGAATGGTGTTATATCATGTATGTGAAGTCTGTGGAAAAGGCCATACCACAGATGGAATGTACATGTGTAGGTTATTTTATGCTTGTTGTGAACTGTCACTGGTTCAGAACAGACATAATCCTTATTCCAGAAACAAGGGTTTCTTGGTAATGCCACTTCTGAGACCAGAGTTTGAAATGGTAATCTCTGTTCCTGTAGAATGCAGCAATCTAAATGATAATTTCTTAAAAGGTAAGTAATCTGTTAGTGTTGTTTTCAAGTAGGGTGTTCACACCAGAGGAGGAGAAGAGCACCAATTTACAAGTGTAAGAATGACTAAATTGCTAATTCCCTGTTGGGAAGACAGGAGTGTTGGGTAAATCCAGAAATCTGATTGTCTGACATGCTTGTAGGCTAATTCAGCTGTGACTTTTTTGAAAAGGAACATAGTTTGGGTTTTAAGAGTGATTTTTCTTTTAGATTTGAGAAATGGGTTTGACACTTGTTACATCTGGCAGGTAAATGTTGAAACAGTGGAGCCTCAATACTGTCAATATGGGTACACAGTGTTAATCTCATGCTCTTCATCTGTAAACATTTTCTGTAGGCATAATGTTCTTTTCTAAAGATATCGCAGGATGATTCATCAAGCACATTGAGAGAACAATTGTGTGATACAGATATTTGTTCCCTTTTTGGGAAGCTGAAATTCCTTTCTGTTCTGTAAGTCATAGCAGTTAGCACAGTCTAAAGCTGTTCTACTGAGACTGTTTGCTTTGTCTTACTCTCTTCGCATTAGGATAATGTGGTGTAGGGATGAAAGTAATCTATGCAAATCAGATTTTTATTCATCTCACAGATATTGTACTTCTTGATATTTCTCCTTATTTATTGGGGGGCAGGAGGAGCTTAGAGATGCTTTATGCAAGTCAAGTTGCGCTTTCAGGCCCTATACCAGATAAAGGTGCTATAAAATTGTTACTGCGAATGCTGTTGAATGCAGCATTAATTCTTGAACCTCTCTGGAAGTGCTTTGCACATGGGTTAGACAGTGAGATTTCTTTGGCTCTGGTTAGCTTGGAATGTAAGCCTGTGGTACTTTGGTGTGGCAATTTCTCTTGTGATGTCTGTTCTAGGGTGGGTCAGGGTTTGCTGTTCAGTGGCTGAAAGTTTTATAAGGGAAGGCGTCCACCTTTAGTAGTTGGACTCAGTGATCTTGACAGTCTTTTCCAACCTGTTCAATTCTGTGAGTCTAACCAGAGCATGTGGTAGGATGCAGATGTGGTGAACAGCATCCCATATTAGTCCAAAAGATTGCTAGGAGCTTGTCCCAAGAATGTTTTCTATGTATCTCTGGCATGAAACTACAAGATTTTAAGTCAAATGGTCTTAAATTCTTAGACTCTCGGAAGAAAATTGCAATGGTCTTTTCTATATCAGAAATAATCATGGTTTTAGGGGTGCATAATGTACAATAGATGGAAAAGAATAATACATAACCCACCCTACTGCCTGGGGAAAGGCAGAAAGCAGCTCTTGAAATATGACAGTAAGGGAAAATGTCATATAATTTGCTGCAAAACACAGTGACTGCACGAGGTGGCAAAGACAAGGAAGCAGAAAGGAAAGAATACAAAAGATTTAAAGGTGTGAGGTTGCATAACAGGAGGGAATGGAAAGTTTTTAGTTTCTTTTAGAGCTCTTGATCTGCTTATAGAATTATTACTGAATGGAGAAACTCTCACTGAGAATAGTTTATGGCTATTACTGAGACTGTGTTAAGTAAGTTTTTCACTGAGAAGATTATCAGATGTCAGTTACTTTAGTTCACAGCTCTAACTCGCTGAAGAAGAGATGATAAATGCAGGAAACTGTGCTGATTTATCAGAGTCTGTTTGGCTCTTCTGTTAATAGTTTCAGTAAGCCAGGGCTGGGAATTGAATGAGCTGTAAAGATGATGACAGTCATTTGTTACCATAGCACAGCTGGGGGGTTGTGATTCCCTTCTCTCCTTGGGAACACTGCTGTACTCCACAGGCAAGTGCTCTGCCTGTGGAACGCTTCACGGGAGCTCGTGTGTGTGCCCTCCTGGCCTGTGCCCTGTGCTCTGCGTGAGGCCCAGAGCCTCTGTGCCACAGCTGGTACAGGAGAGTGGCAACTTTCCCTTGCCCACAGTGTGCCCAGGGCCTGCTTTGCCCCGGCTTTGTGCTCTGGAGTGGCTCCCAGGCACGGGCTGCCCGCTGTCCTGGCAGCGCTGAGCCCATGAGCTGTGCTGCGCGGAAGGGTCCGTGTCTCTGGAGGTGTCTCCTGACTCTCACTGGCACATGGCCTGAGCCTTTGCCTTAAGGCCTCCTCCTGTCTGAGCGTTCCCAGCGGGAGCTGCACGGCCTCAGAGACACCTCGCCCCGTAAGGGCCAGCTCCACAGGTGCTTCTCCGGCAGCTGGTGTCCAGGAAGCTCTGGGAGCTGCACCGGTGACATCCAGGGTCGCTCTGGTGCTGGTGGTGGGTGTGCCCTGCCCAGTAAGTGTTGAGTTTACACAGGGGCATTGCCAAGGGCTTGGGTGCCTCAATTCCGTGTAGGCTCTGCATTGTCTGTTCTTTTCAAACGAGGCCTCAGTGCTTGAACTGTGCAGAACTTAGGACTTAGCCCTAACATTTGAAACAATATAAAGAGTATAGCTTTTGTGGTTCCTAACTTTATTTATTTTCCTCAATTATTTAAAGTGTCTAATAAGCCTCAAAGACATCAAATGAATTTACAGTTTTGTTGGTGTCAGTGATAAATTTTAAAAAATCTTTCTTTAAAGAGCTTTTAATGCAAGCTGGGAGAAACATCTTTTCAGAAGATACTTGCTTTTGTGTGAATGTCTGTTTCTCACAGAGGCTTTATCACAGTGAATGGTACAATGGAAAGTGAAGCAAAATGCTCTCCACAAGAACCTTTTAGTTTTTCTCTTCACAGAGTAATTCAGACACATAGTAAATTGCAAATACATTTAGAATTCTTCTGAAAGGCAACAGTTTTTCTTCGGAATTGTTTATAAAATTCTTAAAAATTACTTGTGTACTACTGTTATCCTGTCTGAATTTTACTCATAGACATACATTGTTAGGGGATATATTTGCAGTTTAGGCCATCCAGTAACAGGAATTACTACGGTGGGTTTGGATATCTTATCAATGGCAGAATCATACTACCGTGTGGATAATAATGTGATAATGTATCCAAAGGAGCAGTCATTTTGTTCTAGTAATGAGCACTTGATTTTCTAATGACAAGCTCCTGTCTCTTCATCCTTTACCATGAAAAGTTCCTGAACTCACTGGAGTGCAGCAATACAAACTCCATGTTTCTTGAGTTGTGCTTTTACTCAGTCACAATAAGGACGTTCCCTTCCCTGGGGGGCCAGAGGGGATAATGGAGTTGTGGTTGAGCGTGAGTGGAAGTGGCTGTTGTGAGCTGCAGTAAATAATTACAGGTGCCTCTGTTTCTGCCTTCGTTAAGTAGGGAGGTGTGCCTGAACAATTATTCTGCATCCTCTGGCTTTTAGAGACCACTCCTAGATTGGTAAGGCTGGTAAAGAAAGGTCAGATACGCTGATAATGTGAGAGCTGCTTTCTTGAATTGAAATCTCCTTACTTTTGGAATGTTGTTTCATGGTATTTGAGCATCATTAGTTTTAGTTCATTAGTTTCTCAGCTTAGTATGGCCATAGGTTGGAAATATATGTGTGTGTGTGTATATATATAATATATACCCCCATATATATATATACACCCATGTATATATATGCCTATATATTTATCTGTAAAAAATTAGAAAAAAACACTGACCCATATATTTATAAATATCTGTCAGTGTTTTTTTCTGATGAGTTCTGTTTTCACTTTCTTCCAAAAATTTCTGTTTCTTAACTGGGTTTTTATGTTATGATTACCGAAGTATTTGGGTCAGGAATTGGTAATTCAGTGTGGACGTGCCTGTGGCTCTTGTGCCACAGGTGGTGGCAGCTGCTGTGTCCTGCTGTCCCACAGCTGTGCCGTGTGGTGTGGCAGGGAGCAGAGCCAAACCAGCCCCTCCCACAGCAGCCGTGCTTGCATTGGAAACATGTGAGGAGAATAGTGATGTGTTTTACCTTGAGGCAGATCGGGACGGGAGCTGAGGCTGACCACCCTGTACACATTTATGTTAGTGCTAATAAGCCATCCTTGCAGCCCAAGGGCAGGCCAGCTGAGGCTGAGCAGGAATGTCGTGTGCTCGGTGGCAGACGGCGTGGGCCGCTCAGGAATGGTGCTGCAGGGGACACGAGGTAGCTGGTGGCAGGTGGTGAAGCACCTGTGTGGTGTGTAGGGCACACTTGAACCCTGCTGGGAGTGCAGCTCCTGGAGCTTTACAATGCCGGCTTCCCTCAAGGCTCTCTGAAGCCTGGTGCTTCACCACAGGCTTGTGTCCATAATTCCTCGGTATGAGATGTGTTGGATCTGAGCACATGAGCTGAAGTGCTGTGAGGATGAGCCAGGAGCTGGGATCCCTGAAGGTGGAGGGATAACTGGGAGAAGGAGTGAGCTGGACTGTGCTGAGCCTTTAAGGAAAAGGCGTGCAGTGCAGAGCCTTCTGGAGCCATGGGAAGGTCCAGCTGGGGGAAAGGGACACAGGGGATAGCTGGGACTTGTGCTGTTGTGTCTCTCTAGATTTCAGACTCTGAGTGGTCTCTTACTGGAACCTGAGCATTGGAAATTCCAAACCAGGAAATGGGTGGAAAATCAGGAGTCTTTATTTGTTGATGGTATGGTTCTGGGCCTTGCTGTTTGTCTCAGCTCTTAACTTTGGTTGCTGTGGAGTGCTCATGCCTTGCTCTACCTCTGTGTTGAGTACTCTTCAACAGCAGCGTAAGGTCTGACCCACTGTCTGGGTGTGGAGGCTGTGATTGATGATGTTTTTTGTGCTGTTTTATTGCCATTCTTACTCTGGGAGAGTGGAGGGACATACAGATGCCTCAGGCATGCTGATATCCCAACCTGACATTACTTGTACTTCATGGTTTTCTGATGGAGACTGAACGCTTTCCTGGCTTGCCAGTGACACCTGAGGAGGTAAAAATAGGGGACTTTTTGACTTGTCCTTTGAGGTTACTTCCATTTTCTTTCACAAATACGTAACTTGCAAAGTTCTGTGTAGTTGTTCTCTGCAGAACTGAGCCCAAACTTGTTAGACTCAACGTACCAGGGAGTTTGAAGAAACTCCTTGTTAAAATCATCCGGAACAGAATGGCTGTTGGTTTTTCATGGTAGGGATTGGGATAACTGACTTCCTGAAATCTTTTTTTTAAACCCTTTTTTTATTTTTGAACAAACAGAAAACACTTGTATTTGTGTCTTTTTACAAAAAGAGTGGATTTGAACGCTCTTATTTTACTGTCCTCTTCATAGTCAAACATCTTAAGAAAACTGGTGTTCCAGAGAAGTTTGAAATTGAGGTATATCAAAATATAAACTAGAAGAATTTCTACGTGTGGGTGGAAAGTGTCACTCAGTTCTTTTCTTATCCGTGGGGTTTTTGTATTTTTTACAACTTTTTTTGAGTATTATGTTTTTCAAAAAAAGATGTATTCCAGTAAAATTGGTATGCCCATATGGCATATTATGCTGCCATTTATGCAAGAAAATATGTAATTTTCATGATTCTGTTGTTCACATTGCCTGAGTAGTTGATTGAGTTGACTTTGAACACTCCTACAGAGGATTTTCTTCCATTTTGTATACAGTATGTATAATTGAAAATTATTTTTCTAAGTGTTAACTTTCAGTGAACATTTTGTTTTATGGGGAAATTAGATATGAATTGTTAAGGAGGAGGATCTTAAGTGTACTTAAAAGACAGAAGTAGTCTAGTGAATTCCCCAAATAGATTTACAGCTGAAAAATAAGCTGCAGTTAAATGTTCCTGATTATAGATGCTCCTACAGACGTTGCAGCAATCTGGGGTCTCTGCACGTGAGCTGGAGAAGGATAATGGAAGCTTTTCTCTCCCTAAGCCCTGGTTTTCATGGAGTGGTTCTGAGCCGAGCTATTTCAGGATTAATCGGATCTGACCGCGGGGCTTGCACAGGAGTGATGCAGCGTGAGGAGCGACCCGTGCCTCTGTGGAGGGTGATTCACTACAAGAGGCAGTAATTTGGATTTAGTACAGCTGACAGCACTGGAAATGCATTGGGTTGCTGAAGACTAATTTTTTTTTCCAAGAAAGCTTCAATAAAGAAGCATTTTCTCTCCCCAAGATGAAATAAATCCTTGATTATGGTGATAAACAGGCATTAAAAATAAATAACCGAGTATTTGTTAACTTTGCATCTACCTAGCTGTTTTGTTTACAAGATTTTTCCTATTTTTAGAGTTTATTGAAAATGATTGTTACTACATAACATTTTTCTCAACAAGTTCCCTGTTTTCTGGAAGGTGTTAGGCTGGCCATTTTTGGAAATGTCAGGATGCCATTTCTGGGAGTGCTACTGAAGTCTGCTGTTTCAGATGCATTTATCTTGGTTTTTATCCTCTGGTATAATGCAGCTGATTTTTGTTGTCCAAATGCATTTCTAAATTGTATTTGGTTTCAGATTGAAAGTTACTTTTTGTTTATGTAACAGTTCTAATTAAAAAGATCAATCGTAATTGATAGTTCAGGGAACTCTTCATAGAATATTGGTATTGTAGACAAATGAAGATGAAATGCAGCTTTTAAATGAAACCATTTTTAAAACACATCCAAAATGCTTTAAATTCTTTTCCCTCACACTTAGCAATTAGGTGTTTTTCAGCTCCACAAGCCCGAATGTCTCTGTGCATTCCTTAAACATGAGTTTGGTGCGGTGGCACGCTCGGGGTTGTTGAGCTGGGCTTTGGTCAGGCTGCTGGCTCTGAGTCCCTCACACAGAGTGAGGTGTGGCCGGGCTGAGTGGGCAGAGGGCTGGGCTGGGAACTGGGCTGAGAGGGCTGGGCTGCCCAGCTCAGGGCCAGGAGCCAGTGGGACCCCTGGCTTCAGTTCTGCCTCTGGTCCTCTTTGCTGGCCCAGCCTGGCTGGAGCTGACTGTGCTTTGAGCAGTGGGTGGGACTGGATAATGTGCAGACATTGCTGCTCTCTTCAGTGTGTGGACTCCGATGCTGAACATTTGAATAAATTCCAGTGTTTGGGCCACATCCTGGATGACCCTGCCAGCTCCTTTTAAGATACAGCAAATCCCATTATTCACTAATGGAAGATGAAAAGATATTCAGGTAATGAAGCCAGGACAAGAAATTGCATAAAGTAGTAAAAGGAAGGCTTCTTTCATTTGAATTATCTCTGGTAATCTTCAGGTGGTGAAAGAAGAGCAGTTACTGTGGTAATGAATGCTCTCTATAAAGAAATGCCTTGTAGAAGTCTTTTGGGAGGTGGTTGATTACAAGCTCGCCCTGAGAATTTCACCATCTGACTGTTGAGATCTACTGCATGGCTAAAACAAAAGCTTTTTCCTACAGTTCCTTGGATCTAGGATACTTGTACGCCAGCACCTCTGAGATGCTGCAGTTCTTAATTTATAGAACCAGGAGTGACTTCTCTTTCATAGAAATGGAGATACCTGCATAGTTGTCAGCTGACTTTTGGATGTCATTTCTTGCCTAACTTCTCTTGATCTGTTCTTATGAAGAATAAACAATGGAGTTTTGTGTGGAATAGCTTATGTCACTTTTCATGAAATCAGTGCTGCATCATATCGCAGAAAAATTGTGAGTCTTGGTCTTAATTGTTCAGCCAGATCTTAAATCAGTGACTTGAAGGAGATTGGGAACTTGAAGATCTAAATCCCAATTCCACATTTCCATATTCTTTCTGAAATGAAAACCAAAACAAGGCTTAAAAACCAAAACAATATCTTCGTCTTTGGTCACAAACAGCATTTATTGGCACTTCCCTTTTATTTTAACTTTCCTTTCAGTGGATTCATTTCCAGTTGTTGTTTGTTGTTCCTGTCTGATGTGCTACTCTTCCTAATTAAGTAAAATAAAAAGGAAGAATGTAATTTTGTATAATTGCATTTGTGACTAATGTGTATGATCAGAAGGCTGGCGAAGTAAACAATTGAATCACCCCCCGATCACATTAATAAAAAAGATGTGCTTTAGTCCCTTCAGGATCAGCTTTTCTCAAGAACCGCTTCTTGTGGTTGTTTTCTAAGCCTGTGTTGCCAATTGGCACATTTTCTTTCTCTTTGAGTATGCAAAGAAAATAAATGTCTTAAACCAGACAGCTGCAGTGCTTAGTAGAATACATTAAATAAGTTATTCTAATTGCTATATTTACTGGAAAATCCTTGCTATCTTAGGTTATTCTAATAGTCTTTAACCATTGTTTCATTATCAGTAGCAAAAAATAAAGGAAATTTATACAAAGATGGAAGGAAATGATAAATCAGCTACTTGACTAGGGGCTGTACTCAGGAATAATCTAGGATTATCTTTTCTATCAAGCAGCGATGTTTCTAATTTTTTCTAAACCCTAATATTGTCCAGGAGGAATTATCAGTCTGTAAAAGAAGCTAAGTGGTAAAGGAATCCCTCCCTTCATTTTCGTGAATATATTTAGCTCTTTGGAGGAGAAATGAAGAATAATCAATTTTTATTCCATGTAACTAAGAGAAAATAAGGGATATAATAATTACATACACCCTGGAAGCAGTTAATGGAAAACAAAACCAGAGCCCAAGGTAAATCTCTTCTCTGGGAACTTGATCAGTGCTTCTTTTCTGTTTAATACAGCCACAGAGCACGGTGTTATTAACGTGCCTGTACTGACTGGGCACATGCCCACATGGGCAGTGTGCGCATGAGAGAGCACATGCACATAAGAGAGCTTATGCACATGAGCCATTTTGGGTTTGTAGTGATATTCCCAGTGTACTGTTTGCAGTAATAAGGCAGTGAGGTAGGGGAAAACTCCGCAAAGTTGCATAGAAAGTGTGAACTGAAGGAGTGCAGACAATGAGTGGGAGAAGCAGACACGCAATGCTGTGTGACAGCTGTGGGCTGTTGGCTCAGCAGGTACGGTCATAACGGCGTTTGTGATGTGTCCTGCAGTCGGCAAGGAAATGGAGGTTTTGTTGCTTAGCTTTCAGGTAATCAGAAAAACTTGTTTCTAGTTTGAAAAACAAGAGGCCCAATAATCTCTTGGATTCTGTCAGCCACCTCCTGTGTTCAGCTGTGCAGCTGTACATTAAAGCAGGAGTTTGAAATGAAATGCACTGGGGTGCCGTGGGTGATGCTGACAGATACTGCCAGGGCCGCTGTCTGTGTCTTACCTGTCCTCTCCTGAACAGCTGGGGAACAGCTGACCAGACTGTTGAGATGGAGTGTTATCCTGCATCCCAGCGGGAAACCAGAGGGCTGTTGCATATGAGTGAGCGTGGAAAATCTGAATAAACTCCGCGTAAGGCTGCCAGGTCCTGAGGCTGTTTGGCTCCTTGTTCATTGTGATTCTCAGAACACCTGCCTCTCTCAGCTGTAAGAATGGAATTTTTGTAGAGCAAGACTGCTCAGGGACTGGCACCTCCAAGTTCTTCCCAGAAAGACTGGGAACAGCAGATCTGAAACTTTCAGAGTTTGGTCCCAAGGCCATTTTGCAGAGCTGGCAGGGCATATTGCCTGTGTTTTGTCAGATCTGTTGTGCTTTCTCTGTTTCCATGGAAGATTCTGCTTTTGATAAACTGGCAAATTTTAATAGAAGAAAGATTCCTCTGGAGAATCTCCAGCTGTATTCTGATTTCGAACGTTGTGCTTCAGTTGTTGCTGTTTTCCAGCTAGTCTGTAGCATTGTCAATGCCACCTTAAATGTCTGATAGAATTATAAGCAAATAGTAAGGCCTCTTTTTCTCTTTCGATGTCTGGACAAAATGTGATGTTTGGCAAAGGTCAGATACTAAAATTACTTGCTTGGCATTTATTTAGATACAGCTCTAGTAAAGTATTACAGACCTAAATAGCTATTACAACTTAAGTAAAATAGGGAGGCTGAAAAAATGACCGGTAGGAGTGGGTTTAGGTTTTTGTTTTGACTACTAATTAAGGATGGAAATGTTAGGGGTTTTTTGTCCTCTAGCTTTTCCTTGTAGAGAAGAGTCTGTGTATCTCTGTGATACAGATCTGTAGGCCAGCCTGTAAATGTGGAATTATCCATTGCTGGCAAACAGCTGGAATATGACACTGTCCTCATGTTCCCTATGGCTGAGGGAGTAAATGAGGGGCAGTAACGGGCAGTGTCCTGGGACTGCTCTGTAACGCAGCGCTCCTGGGGGACTCCTGGGAACCACTCCTGGCTAGTTGGGAACTCCGTGCCTTCCCCTCAGGCCTGTGGGGCCCAGCTGCTGCACAGACACAGATTTTTTTAGATGGTTTCTAGGCCAGAATGGCTCTTTGCTCCTTTGCTCAAATAGCAGACATTCTGTGGCACAAACGATGCAGCGAGGCACAGCCTGATCAATAGTCTCATCAACACCAAAGGCTTCTTTGCTCAGTTAGAAGAAAGAAGTAACCTGCAAATTTAATAATGAAGGAAAGGGTGGAAATCTGAGCACTGGAAGTAACTTAGAAGAAAATAATAGGAGGGAAAGTAAAGACCTTTCTAAGTGGGTAACAGGAACTCAAAAATACTCCGTCTTTCCTACCTGCTTCAGGCTTCATGTGAATAGTTAGCTGGAGAAAATTAATGCAGTCGATAAGGCAAAGTGAATATATGCCAGAAAGAGTTCAGGAATATTTAAGAGAAGAGTTTGTGAACCATTGGCCTTGATTCTAAAAATCTGTGAGGAATGGGTATTTCCAGGTAACAGGAAAGTTAAATCTATCTTAACAGATAAATGCCTTTATCTGGGGAATTTACAGGTCAGTCCCTCTAACGTGGATAACTGTGAAGAAGCTGCAGGAAATCCTTGTATATTCATTTCCTAAAACTGCTCAGGATAAGAAGGTGGTGCTGAGCCACAAGCATGCATTTTCAAAATAGGTTTTGTCAAATAGACATAGTTCTTTGGCAGACTAGCTGGCTCAGGATTAAAAGGGAGGTTGTGAACTGATGTAACGTTGCACACAGCGTTCCACTCTGGGAGGATGTTTTCATAAGCAAACTTGAGAAGCACAGTTATTGTATAATGAGGGAAAATACAGGTCACTGAAAAACAGTGTTCCTAGTGCATTGGTATCTAATCTATTGCAGGTCACTTTGGGACAGCTTAATGAAGTGTGGTTCTGCAAGCACTGGCCGGGGACCCACCTGTGTGGTGTATTTTCATTAGCAGTAAATGAAATAAAAGTAAATAGATGGTTTAGGGAATGAAGAGTGGAAATAATTGAGAGTTTGAATGATGCTACCTTGGTGCAACTTCAAAGGATTTTATAGGTAATAAAAACATTACCCTCCCCCCTTTAATTTTTTTTTTTTTAAATTTGTAGAAATGGTCTGAAATCTGCAGATGAGCGCAGACAATTGCCCTTGGGAAGAAGTTCAGTGTATACATAAAAATGCAGGGTTTGTGGCTTAGCAGTGGTACTGCCCTACAGCTCCCCGTGCCATATGAAAATGAGAGGTGAAATGAACTGTCAGTGGGGCTCAGCTCACTGGGAAGTGTTGGGCATCACAGCTTAACAGTAACGAGGACTGGTAAGAGGAACAAAATGAAGCAAGGATTTTAGAGCTTATGGAAAGTAGGAAGCAGCTGACTTAACTGAGTCTCTGTAACTTAGGAAGAGGTGGAGGAGAAGAGGAACACGCTGGTATTTTCAGCTATGGGAGAGGTTTTTATAAGGTTTGTGTTGTTAAGTTATTCCCCATATCTGTTCAGAGAAAGACAAATGTAATTGGCCAAATGCAAAGTTTGTGCAGTGTTGGGTAAAAAACCCGAACCATGTAGATGAGTGAGCACTGCAAGAGTTCCCTCGGGAGGTCAGTGAGAGTCGTCCATGCACACATTTGAGCCTGGTTGGGCTGCCCAGCACCTGCCTGGGGGCTCTTTCAGAGTGCTCAGGATGCACAGAGTGACCATGAGCTCCCTCCTAGCCCAATGATTACTGGTTTACAGTTTTATAGAAGTAATATTCCCAGCCTTCATACTGCATTTTCTTACTACAAATTGCTTTTTTCCACAGATTCGTGTGGGTTTGTAACAGTGAACAGCTTGTTGTATGCAGTGATCAAAACTAGACTGAAATTTGGTGGGGCTTTTCGGTTTCCAGGCCATCTGCAGATAATAATCTGTCCCTTCTACAATTTTGTGTTCAAGCATCTGGGGAAGGCTGGTTCATAAAAGGATCTATTAATAAACTAGGAGTTTATTTCCTCATGAGCGATTTGCATGAAAATAGTACATTTAACTGTGATTCAGCCTATTGTATCAGCAGGAGTTTTTGTATCCTGGCAAATTTATAACTACATTAGAAAGATTTATCTAAATTTAATATTTTAGGATCTACCTAACAATTTTGCGTCCTATAATCTGTTCATAAACTGGAACTTAAGTACAAGAAATAGAAAATAGGAATTGTGCTGTACAAGATTAAAACTTCAGCAACTAAATTGCATTTTGTAATGTAATATGTGAGCTGTTCCCTCGTACTAACATTTTTTTCTGAAGAGAATGGATATGCACTGTAAAAAAAACCCAAGCAAACAAATCTTTCTGTAATTTGGCTGTATGGCAGAAATCCCCAGTAATTTCCTAGTGTTGCCATAAACAGGTATGGAGGAGAGCTGTTTCCTGAAGTGTGTCTGCAGGAAACAGCACCAGGAGAGCTGCAGCGGGGCATGGTGCTGATGCTGTGCCTCCTGGAAGAAAGGTCCTTGGGTAGTCATGGGTTGGTGTTTCACTGGTTGGAATACAGGAACAACCTAGAATATCTCTCTGTAAATAGAAGACACGAGAAAGCTTTGCAGTTCTTCCCGGATTTTTACTGTTTAGGTACAAAATGATGGATTTATTCTGGAATAGAAGGTGGTTTGTTTGCCTGATCTAGATGAAGCAGCTTCGCCCCCCTACAATCGAGTTTGGTGGTTATAAGGGAGGAATGACTTCATTATGTGTTGAACTGACTTTTTCACTATAAACTTGTGAATCTAAAAGTGTGCTATCAAATGTCACTATTTTATGTGATGCATTTCACAGTTTAAAACACAATTTTTTCACAGAGTTGAAATTAGAGTTGTTGACATTAAGGAAATGAAAATGATTGATGGAGTGGTTTTACTTGACCAGCTGCTAATGATTTCTCACTCAATATCTCGTTAGCTTGTGCTGAAGTCATACATATGGCAACCTAGAAAATAGCCTGAAGTTCCTGAAACTACAGAGAAGAAAAATAAAAGTTACTCTGGTGCTTTTGATCTATGAACCGTGATATAAAATGTGACTTTTGATGTTCTGGGATGGTGTGATCGATAGCATAATTTTTGATATTAAATTGTTTACTCTTTACTGAATATTACAGTGTACTATATTTTGGCTCAGAGGCAGGGAGAAAGGTCACTTAATTTCCTTCTTGGCCACTGTAGCCCTGGCTCAGGTGGGGCTTTTTGGGAGGAAGGGAGAAGGCGTTTTCATTGGGAACAGCTGAACATGCTCATGAGAGAGAAACTCCTGGAGCTTCCTGAGCTGGGGACCGGTGTCTCTTGGAGGAGACTCTGGAGAAAGAGAATATTTCTGTGGCTCCTGGGGGAGTTTTATAGAGTTACAGCATCTCAGAAGCCCTGCGGAGGATTCTTAGCCTGAGAACAGGTTTGTGGGAAAGGAAGGGGCCATGGTGAGCAAGAGAGGGATTGGCTGACCAGCACCTTGATTTTCTGTTCCTTTTGTCCATCAGGACAGCTGTGTCACTCTCAGAACTGTGCTGCAGTAAAGCACAGCTTGGATTCCGTGGCTGCTGGGTTCTCTCAAGAAGGTGGAGGAGGCTGTGGTCAAGAGGGGAGCAGTCTCTGGGAGGCTCCCAGTAGCCCCTCTCAGTGAGACAGAATTTAAATTCCTGAGTCACTGTATGGATGAGTTGCTTTCTCCAGTGTGAGAGGGAAGGAGTAACCCCCTAATGGAATCCTCTGCATACCTGGAAAGGCTGCAGGAGAGCGTTTGATTACGAGATCAGCCAGTGTGCTGTGGCTATTGCCTGTCCAGCTGTGCTGCATAAAGCTCTCATTCCCATCTCCGCTGCTGGCTCCTCATTAGCTCCTGGACAAGTGCAGAAGTCCCACTGCTTGAAAACAGCAAATCCTCTAAAGCCAGTGGTGGAACTGCAGCTGACTTGAATGGAGCCAGAGCATCATCTTGTTTCAAGGAGTTAAGCTCAGCTCTCTAAAAGTCTGACTACTTTGAAAGAGTGTGGTCTGTATTGAATATTTTATGCTGTTCTTTTTTAGTTCTTTTTATTACCTGGCACTCTGCTTTGTTGTAGTGTCCTACAAACTATTTGAAAAACATGCTCAATATTTGTTAAAATACAATCCTGGTTATATCTTGCCTTTTTTTCTTTCTTTGAATGGTGCTTTGGTTTTGATGTTCCTGCTGATACTCATGATGCAAAATGGAAGAATTTCTGCAAAGAAGAAACTGTGGTTTGACCTAGTGTTGAAGCTGAGAAAATTAGCAGAAGAAAAACTGTTGATAACTAGTGAGAATTCATCCTGTTTTCCTCACACGTTTCTTACCAGTGTTTTGTGGCAGCTGAAATTTCTGACCAGGACTAGAGTCTGTCTCTTTTGGCCTCAGCCTCCATGTAATTATTCAGAGTATGCCATTTCTCCTTGTAGGAAGCCTTATTACCCACAGGCAGATGTAATCTATCATCTTTTCCTTCAACAATTCCCCTTTTCCCTCTACCCCAAAAGAAATCAGAAAAGATTTATAATATTCTGCAGCCCATAAAACCTGCTTCATTATCCTTAAATCAAATGCATCTGATTGCAAAGCTCTTATTTTTATAAAAATTTCGGGAGCAGAATATTTTATGGGGTTTGGTGTGCTTTTACTGAAGGTGAAAAATGCATTTTTTAAGCCTGATTTTTTGCAAGTTATTGCTGCAAAGTAAAAGCCCTTTTAGGCAGAAGGAAAACCATGGATCTGCCTTGACATGTCCAAAAAGAAGGAAGTATTCAGGCTGAAGGGATTGCATCAGCTGAGATGGTGCTGTCTTTTGTCAAGTCCTTCATCACGGAATCATTGAGGTCGTCCTTTTCCAACAGCTTCTCTGTGGCTTTCCCTCCTTTCTGTCTCCGTTTTACACATCTGTCCCTTCTCCTGTTTAGACAGAATTAATTTGTTTTTCTCGCTAGGTGTTTTTTCTGAAGATGTTTTTCAGTGAAATGCTGATTTATTTTTGGACGGCTGTAATGGAGATGCTGGCTTTGGGTGAGAAGTAACTGTAAGGTTCCCAAGGGTTCCCCATTTCCCCTCATTCTCCGTTGCTGATGTGTTTGTTGAGCCCTTCAGTCAGGCGCTGAGCTTACAAAGCAGCTCCTGCTATTCCAGCTTAGTTAACTCTTGATGCTGCAATAGCTGCGATAAAGATTTTATATTTATAATGCTTTCTTTTTTTAAAAAAATGTTTTCCAGTGTTGCCTGTATTAACTGATAGTCCTGAAAACTGTGATGTTAGTGGAAAAAGACACCTCTGAAGCAGAGCAGAGCGCTGCTCTGGATGGGGCAGCATTTTATGTCTTTATTGCACCATCTAATTGAATTAATACTCACATGAGAAATACTTTGGTCTCTTTACATGTATTATTGTTTATTTATTAATGATTCTGCCTTTGATTTACTTTTCCACTTCCCTCGGTTTCTCTGAAGTCCTCTTAGGTGAAATGGGTCATCAGCAATGTTATTTTTAACATAAAAGCTCTTGATTGAGGGTCTAGTAGAGATCTGTTAGAGCCTCATTATATTTATTTGCCTCCCTGAGCAGTTTTGCAGATCTGGGTCTGGTTTTTTTTTTTTTCCTGTGGTCAGTTACTTCTTTTAGTTCATGTGTGTAAGGCCAACTTTTTTATCCCTTTTACTGATCTGCATTCAGATACTGCCCTATTGATTACTGACATATACAGGAGATATTTGCTGCTAAAGAAAATGGAACTGGTTTTCATTTTGGGAAAGGCAGATCCCATTCTCAAGTGTATGGTTTGCCTTGGTATGTTCAGTCCAGACTTAAATTTAATCCTTCTCATCTTCTGTTTTATGTTCTGCCTTACTAGCCTGCACCTCCTTTTAAAAACCAGCCTTAAATATCTTCTCTTTGAGGTCCATACAAATTTTGAAAAAATACATTTTTTTGTTCCTGCAGCATAACTTAGTTACATGTATGGTATTTATAGCCCCTTTCTTTACATCCTGTCTCAGGAGTAATGCTAAATTACTTCTGCATTTAAATCTTCAAGTTTTACCTAGCAATGTGAGTGGTTTTTGGGTAACTGTTGTATTTCTGTGGCAATAACAGTGCCCCTGCATAAATTCCCCTCCTCCCTCCTTATTTTGTAAAAGAAAAACTTACACACAAACTCTTAAAACAGGCCATTAATGCTTATTTCCGGGAAGCAAAAATTATTTTTTTTTTCAAAGAGTGATTTTGGTTTATAGTAAGATACTTGCATATTTCAGGAAGGAATCTTAGAATGTAAGTTAGCAGTATAAATTATCCAAAATCAATTCTTTGTTTCAGTGGGTATTTTAATTTCTTTGCTAAAGTAAAGGTGGAGCCTCAGACTTCCTGAGGGAAAATGGGTGCAGGTAGGGAAGAAAGGAGGGAATGAGTGCCAAGGGGAGAATGTGGGGCAGGCGGTGGGCAGCACTTCCCACGTGAAGCAGATTGGTTCTGCAGTGCAGAACACAGGCAGGGCTCTCTGCCTCTTTGGGAGACACCGCTTGTAGATTCCAGGAGCTGTTCAGAGGAATAAAGAAATGGAAGAAAGCTTGAGGAAGAAGGGAGCACTGGAGTGACTAATTAAGCCAGACAGGATTACAGAGCAAATTTTATCAATAATGTTTGTTCCCACTCAGGTTCACTAATTCCTTTCCATTGATGTAGATCCTGTGTTCCCCAGAGACTGAAAGGTTTTTAAGAAGTTTTAGAAGCACCTGTACAGTTGTTTTTGCTTCGAGATGGGAGGACATTGTGTCCATCCCTTCCAGAAACTTCTAGAATTTCTGTTACAGTCACTTGATGAAAGTGGAATTAGGGCAGGTCATACTGCCATCTGTTAATTATCTCTTCAAGGCTTTAGGGTGCAAAGAGATTATAAAAAAGAACCTAAAACCTTAACATGACCATGTGTAGTGGGAGAATGAAAAAAGAAAAAGGTTGATTTTTATTAGCATATTTTAGCATTATTATCTTTATGATATAATATATTTGCAAGAGCTAGTGAAGGAGAAAAGGAGTCAGACTCAGCAGGTGCTGGGTAGGCAGCAAAGCTGCTGAGCTCTGGAGGTGGATACCTGAGGGGCATTTCCCTCCAGGATCTCAGGCTGAGTGGTTCTGTTTTACTGCCTGCGGGCTCACTTGTGACAGTGAGATTGTGGAGAAAGAGCTGAGCAGAGAGGCAGAGAAAAGTATGAACTGGCTGGGTAATGCTGAAGCAGAAGACAAAAACAAATCTTGTTCGCAAATCCTGTTTGCATATTCAGATACACCATTGGTAGCTGTATTTTTTCCTTTCCTGATAATGGCAATAAGGCTTTTGGGCAGTGAAGGCTGCACTAATTGTGCAAGTTTACAGGTTCTTCAAAAATAAAGTCACCAACAGCAAGACATAAAAGGGAGGTGTGTCATTATTACTAGGAAAATAAATCACTTTCATTATTTCTTTTGAAAGCATATATTACAACAAACTGTTCAATATGAATTGTTCAGTTAATGGCTTTCCATGCCTCATTTATGACACACTCTTGTATAAAACTGCTGAAATTATTGAACTGCACAGTGCTGCAGGGACACATCGTTTTCTTTTAATGAGTATTCTCAGCCCTAGTTGATGAGGTTTTGTTCTCTAAGAAACACAGAATTAGTGTGTAACAATGTTTAAATTATTGGGGTTTGAAATACGTTTCACCAAAGCACTCACTTATGATTAGATTGGAGATAGAACTATTGCTGAATGCATGCACCTGAAAGGTGCTTCTGAGGGAATACAGAGTGGGAAGTGCTCTCTGTGAAAGCTGGAATAAATCTACTCTTGTATGACCGCACACTCGGAATTGTTCGGTGTTTATTAGGGGACCATCCATCCCTGCTCATGTCAGCTGACCTAGGGCAATTAATGAGGCAGTCATCACACATTACTGTCAATCCAGAGCGATTCTACACTAATGCAGCACTAATTAATGCCCATTTGTGTATTATTAGTGCTGCACATGCCGCGGCCGTCGCGGTGGGACTTGGGGCTGTGCCCTGCCAGGCGTGTCTGGGAGCTTCAGTGTCAGTGGGCCGGGAGAGCCGAGCTGTGTGCCACTGGCTCGCTGCTGTCCCAGCTCCTGCGTGCTTCCCAGCTGCACAGGAGCTCTCAGGGAGCTATTTACAGACCAAACGCATGGCGAGCACGCAGAAGAGAAGCTCCGTGCCATGTGGGATTTGCACAGTTGTGCGCACCGCGCCTCAGCTTACATAAAAATTCTTGGCAGAGTTCTAGTGGCAAAATGGTAGTTTCTTGGGGGTTCATTAAAATAACATTAATCATGAACTCTGATTATGTTCACCTTAATTTATTCTGAAACTTTATAACTGAAATTAATCAGATTCTGTAATTAGGCAGAACAAAACAATAAAATGGAATTTGGCCTTGTTATTTTATAATAGAGCTGTTAATTCACTCGAATATTAGAATTTTTATAAGGAGTTTGAGGAATATCTGCTTTTTAGTGTGGATCATATGGTTAAACTTGTACCTATTAGAGCTTCATGTGTCCTTCTGTGTTGAAAAATGTCTGCAGTGCTTCTGACAAGCAGGTTTATTGTCTGTTTACTGTTGTGATGGACTTGAGAAACCTGGCAAAAAACATTTCTTCTTTCTGGTTAGCTGAATCTTGATTTTAAGATGCACACCCCCCGCCCTCCCTAAGAGAAATCTCAGGGTTTCGGATGAAATCTGCACTCCAGGTGATGGAGTGGATGTTACTGTGCTCCCTGGAAGTTGGCAGTGTGTTGTTACTAATTACGCGATACTCATATTTCTGTGTCGAAAATGGAAATCGTGCATTGCCAGCAGAGCAAAGAGAAGAGGCAGCTTTTCTTGTCAAAGCAGGTTTCCTTGCTGCTGCAGCTGTGACTGTCACCAATTGCTGTGGCTTCAGAGAAGCTGTGGGCTCGTTCAGAGAGGGACTGGTCCGAGGCCACGTTTGGCTCAGGGAGTCCCTGACCTAGGAAGCCTTGGGATCTGTAGGGGCATTCCAGGGACGTATGGCCATGTGCTTGCCCCAGCCTTGGGTTCTTCTTTGGCCTTCAGCTCTGAGCTGCGGTGCCAGACAGGCTCTCAAGGCTGGCTGTGGCTTTGCAAAACCATTATTATACTCAGCCTTTACTGGTAAGATTTGCCTTTAGGAAGTGCAGGCCCCTGAGAGCTGTGCAAAACTCCGGAGCAGAAAGACCTTTCCCTCAAGAGAGGAGGATCAGGCTAAGCTGTACTTTCTCACCTGTTCGACAGCCCATTTTTGCTAGCCCAGCTGGGAACTGAATGCAGCTGCTTGTATGTGGCACCACACATGATCATGTAATTAATTTCATTCACCATCTTGGAGTATCTTCATTGCTAGTGTAGCAATACCCAGAATTTATTACAGTCCCACCGACGCTGGAATCACGGCTTACTTCTCAGGTCATGGTGTTGCCCTTGCACTTTTATTCTGGTTTTTTACCCCTCATGTTATGGTTTTTGCACAATTTCTGTTCTCATGTCCAGTCTGAGGGTTGGAAATAATAAGACATGCCTTGAGAGAGAAGGAAAGAAATTGAAAGACTGAGTGGAGCAAGCCTAGTGCACAGCTTCTGAGGCTGGCATTTTCCATTTGTTGTGTGTTGTTAAAAGAAGTCTGGTATTTGTCATATATGGCTGAAAACTCTGTATATTTTGGGGGGTTTTATGTTAGTGGTAGCTCTCAGATCTCTCGAGAACAGTTTGTACTGCAAATTTTCAAAACTTTTTAATTGAAGCAGTCATTTGCTTTCTTGTACAGATGGTGTTTGTTATTTTTTTATTTACTGTCTTGAGATGGATGCAGGAATTTGTTAAATTAGTTGTTCATCTTTCTCTATACCACCTTCTCTACAGGACCTCCAGTCAGGTACTTGGGCTTGCTGTGCTGGTGCATTGCTGTACAAGCATGCTCCACTGCTGGACGGGGGAACTGCTGCTTGTAGCTAGATTTATTTTTAAAATTATCTGGGGTTTTTTATTGCTGGAGGTTATATTCTCTCTCAGTTTGTATTTTGCAAGCGTAATGACTTCCCCCAGCTTTTTCGTGGTGAAAAGACCTACCAGAGGGTACGGTGGTGTCACTTAAGTGTGAGACAGGGATGGATGCCATGGGCTGCTTCTATTTCTGGTGTAGAAATATTACTGTGAAGGGAAACGATATATGAGCGTGACCCCCTGTTATTTAATACTTGAACCCATGGACTCCTTTCTTCTTGCTAACGTAGCTCCAAGGCTGGGCTTTTTTAGGGGCACTGTTTTGTTTTATCTACAGAATGGAAGCGTTTACTGTTCTGTGCAGCCAGAATCAGAACACAACTGGCAGCGGTCTCTTGGCAAGCAGGTGTACACAGGCTAACATAAGAATTTGGGAGTGAGTCTTTTTTTGGAATAGCCTGAGTTTTTCTCTTGATGAGGATCTTTCAGAGACGGTACCTACCCGCCATCTAGCTTTCTTGAAGACATCCATCTTACTGAGAATAACAAGCTTTGGGTTGGTGTACTCTATTGGAAAAAAATGGTATCTACTTAATATAAACAGTGTTTTAACAGCCTGGGGTTGGGGTGAGCACACACCCCCTGCTGCTTTGGGCTCCAGGGTGTTGGGTCTGTCGTGCAGAGCACTGCAGTGGCCTGCTGAGGTCACAGAGAGCCTGGAATTTCAGATGCCTGGGACGTGACTGTGAGGGCATGAGCGATCTCCGAGGTGCTAATTCTGTGACTCTGGTTCTACCGTTTGTCCTGTGGTGGTGGGTCTGGAGCTGGGAGTGTTGGAGTCGTGACTGAGGAAAAGGGGAAAGGTTGGTGTGTATGTGAGTATCTCCCCAGCTGTGCCTCTTTACGTGTTGTGTCTCTTGGCGTAAGAGAATATTTTCTCTTGTTCCCTACTCTGAACTCACTGGTGTCCAGCCCTGGGAATGCCCATGGCGTACAGGTCTTCATAAATAGGAAATGCATGGAACCTTCGAACGTCTGGGCATTCTGAGTAGCTCCATCAGCACCAGGGCCTCGTTCACACACCATAAATGCTTCCGGGCAGTGGGTCAAATTGAGAGGACAGAGTGAGGACCACTGGAATCACCTTTTGGGAGGGTGGTGTTCTTTCCTTCAGGCTCAGGCCTGCTCCAGTAGCCAGAACGCCAAAACATCAAACCTCAAACCAGCTGTGGAGCGATTCCTGCAGGTAACGTCTTCCTGCAGCCCGACAGTCACCGGGCTCCAGAGTGACTCCTGCAGGTTTGTTTGCAGTGGATAATTAGCAAAATGTATTTTCAAACTACGTGTAGGAAAATTCCGGCACTGTGGAAGGTGACCACAAATCCAAGAACCCGTGTAGTGATGAAATAAGGAACTGAAGTGTGCAGGTTTAAGAGGCGTCTTAAAAAGACAATGTTTTGAAGAGGAAATAATTTATGCAAAATATGTTACAAAATCTATGTGCTGAATAAATAAGCAGTACAATGTATTCTGTTTCGACACTTTGTTTCCACTTAACAGGTACTGAATGCAAATTAATTTGTTACCAATTTTTGAAGCTATTTTTCATTCTATTCATTTCGTTTTGTACAGTTGCCCTGTAATTTTAAATTTCAGTCTTCAGCTTTGAAGCTACATGAAAATATGGTGGGATAAACATCCAGAAAAATAGATTTGTGGTTATATAATTTCTCTTTATTATAAAAAAGTTGCTTCACCATATGAAACTTTTTTCTCCTGTATTTTGGAAGGCTCATGTTCCCATTTTGTTTTTCACCGAGTCAGCATGATGTAATGTCTTTCTAATTTCTGTAATCTTTTATGATTACAACATGAGGGTCGTGGTATAAAAAGTTACTCTCATACAGTATCGAGAAGTCTTGAAGATTTAAAACCAAAGAATGGGATATAAGAATGCTTCAATCCAGATATCAAATGATAGACAAATAAGCAATGTAGTAATTGTTAAAGACTTAATACTACATTAATTTTTATCTTTTATCTTTTATTTAAAGGTTTTGGGGTTTTTTCTTTGTTTACTTCATCATAATGTTAAAGGACTATAAACTTTTACCATTTGTTCCAAATTACTACATTTTTCAGCAAATCGATGTTTCTTTTGAGTAGCATTTTTGCACTGCAGGAGTAGTACAAGGGCTTGTTTCTGTTGCCACTTCTGTCAGCAGTTGCCTGTGAGAGAAGTAGGTTTTGGACCCCTTTGTCTTTAAGCAGAAATACAAATGCCTGGTTTGGCAGACTCACAGCAGATTCTGTAGCTGCCTGTTGAAGTCCCCTGTCTGTATTTTCTTGCAGAACAGTGAGACTTAATAAAATATCATCAGCCTTGACTAACAGTTGCATAAACAAGCTTTGTTGTTAAAAATCAGGCTGTATTTCAAGGCAACAGGTTAAGTTTGAGGAAAAATTCAAATTTTTTTTTTAAGATTTTAATTTCTAGGAAAACTTGGCTATATAATTCAAGAATTTCTTAGAAGTTTGAATAGTTAAACCCTCCCTCTGGAACCAGTAGATAAAATTCTACACATTAAACACGGTAAAAATGGTGCATATTCTGCAAAGGACAGAATTTTAGATTAAAGTTTTCTGGGCACAAAAGCAGTAACAAAATGATCCCTACAAAACAGAGTAACTTAATAACACAAGAAGTAACTTTTGTTAATTTGAAGCTTTAGAAACTGAAGCTTGTAAAGTAAGATGTAATTAAATTATGGTACTGTACATACCAGTTGTTCTTGGTAATTGAAACTTTACAATATGAAAAATACATTACATCTGTACAGTTTATACAGGTAGGTAGGATGAGTTTTGAAAAAGATTCACTTCCAGGGTCATACTCTGAAGTCAAAAAAATACTGCACAACTGAACTAATTACAAATTGTAGACTGGAAACAATTAATCTTTGTGACTCGCTTTTAATTTGAACGGGGATCCTAGAATCCACAGAGCTTCGTCTCCTCCCCGGTGCCAGTAGCGTTGCCCAGGATTTGGCTGCAGGCTGTGCCCTGGCAGCGGCCCTAGGGCAGCGGCTGCCCGTGCTCCTTGATCCGTGCTGCAGTGGTGATTGTGCTCAGGTCCAGCTCGGCCTCCAGGTGCGCGTCCACCGCCTCCTCCTGCGCGCCCGCCTCGTAGGCCTTGTGCGCCAGCAGCTCGTGGTGCACGCCGCAGTAGCTCAGCGTGGGCTGGTCGTAGGCCAGAAATGTTGACACGTTCATGGACAGGGGGATCTAGGGCAGAGACAAGGGTGCAGAGCAGCCAGTTACCACAGACAGAACCAAACGGCACCCACCCCAGCTGGCTGTTAACAGCCAGACCGCAGCGCTCGCCATCCCTCTGCCCACTCCTCTCCCCCAAACCCCGCGCTTCACCGAGGTGCTTTAACCCTGACCTCTGCCACCTTTGGTCTTGAATTCCCGGGCTACGTATGTGCTTGAATGTGTTTGAGAAGATAAAGATGTGGTTGAAGTTAAATTATCTTTAGAATGTAGTTAGCCTCTGCTATAATCGCTCTGTCAAGGAATATTTCAGATGAAATGTAAATGCGTTGTCAAGTCTCAGTGGCTTGGATTTGTCAGGGGTGTGATACCTTTGGTCTGCCTAGAAATACAGGTGAGAGGTTCCTACCACCAAAGTGTTTGGGGAGGGAAACCTCAGCCCTCCTGGCATTGTGACTGAACAGGGAGCATCTCTGTCTGTATCTCCCCCTTTGCAGCTTTCCTTCCTGTTTTCATTCCCTGTGGGATGTGTCTCAATAAGATTTCTAGTTGTGAAGAACCTCCTGTTCTTTGAAATTAAAAAAAATCAAATAATATCCCAGCAATTGCAATGGTTAGTTCTCATCTCTGACAGCAGTTCTGGAGTAAAGCCCGCTGCACTGTTTAATTACTAGCAATGTGTGAGCTTCATATCGGTTGGAGTTCAATTCAGATGAGCATCAGAAAGCCCCAGCTTATCTTAGATTTACAGTTCAGAAGCCTTAAAATTGCAGTTTCTATTCAAGGAAGCATCTATCCTGCAAGCTGAATTTCATTGCATAGTATTAAATCTCTGTGCCGTGAGGGGCAGCTTCCAGCAACCCTCTGTCTTTTCAGTGAGAAGGTTTAAAACTCTAGACTTACTTTACATAGAAAGTGGAGCTAAAAGTTTGTATTTACAAAACTGTATGGCAAACCAGAATTTTTGAAAACATAATTCTGTTCAGTCCTGAAGAGAATGTAGTCCAGTGTTTGGAATGTGGTTTTGTTGTTTTTTAGTTTTTTTGCATTTCTCTTTTGATCATCACTGGCAGTTAAAAAGTTACTACAGGTTAAAAAAAAAGCGGTTTTTTTCATTAAAAAAAAGAGGCCGATAATTTGGTTCTGGTGTCTCTGTGGCAATTACAGGGATCTGCAGGAAGTGGGTTATTCTCTCCAGCCTGCAGAAGTGCATTTCCTGCTAAAGAGATGTGAACGGGCTGGGGAGGGGAGCGCTCGTAGCTCCAGATGAATATCTCGGCAGTCAGCAAAGATGGGAAAGGTTCTTGCAAAGGCCTACAGCGTTTATTAAGCTTCTGGTGTTGTGCCTGAGTTCTTATCTGATTGCTTGACCTTGGCTAGGCTTTCATAAGACACAGAATTGTGTTTTTTTCTGAATGTATTGTATTTAGAATTAGAGGCAGTATTTGCAGCCCAAGGATTTTGGTATTTTGTTAAATTTCATGGCCATGGGGTGTTCGAACCTCTTGGGGGGATTTCAGGACTCAGCCACAGAATGCTGAGAATGAAAACTTGGAAAAGAAAGTCATAGGGGGACAGCCACAGATCTGGAGTGGCTTGAGAATGTTATGAAGGGAAATTACGAAAGGGCAATAGGATATTATCCATGAGGATGCCAGAAATATAGCTGAACAACAGACAGTCATGAAAAGGAGGGATAAAAATAAGTAAACCACACTGAAACAGGAGAATAAAATGAGCTGAAGGATGGAGGCAGTAGAAGTGATGGAGCTGGTATGTGTCATTCTGAAAATGCAGAATTACAGTGTAATGACAATGTCATATACAGCATAGGCATGGGAATGTGGCAGATCAGCATGTGGTCAACAGAGGAGAACTTAATCTGTTTCACATACCAGTTTTGCTGTTGTCTTCAATTAAAGAAAGGAGCAAGTCCTTGGAATACATACCAGGGAACTCTGCAGCTTTTAAGGACATGAGTCAAGATGGAGTTCTTTATTTGTGACCATGGGGAGATTCCTGTTATTGCAAATGAGCCTCAAAACAAACCTGATACTTCACCATCCATCAGTTTGTCTTTGTGAATTGTTTTTTCTTGTGGAGTCACAGGACAGGGCTGTAAGAAGATTATTGTGTCCCTACATCTCCTGCCTCTGTACCCCTGCATTCAAGTTCTGTCTGTGATTTAGGTGGGTCATGAATGTAACGAGTCCCTTAGCTTCTCTCTAAAATGCCCTAGAGCTGTCTCATAGGCAGTTTTGAAAAGGAAATACCTGTCTGATTATCATCTTGTCCCCTTTCTTTCATTGTCTGCTTCTTCAAGCACTTACTTACTTAAAACTGCTGTGCTGTGAAACAAGGGAGATAATTAAATTCAAACTTCTGTTACAGGAACAGATAAATCTATTGCAGCCAATTTGTGATGATGGTCATGGATTTAGAGTTCAGATCCTTCTGGCTCCCCTACCAAGACGCAATTCAGCTGTGGGGCTGAAGCCACCAGAAGGGACTTTTTGTTGTAATTTGCATACACTGTGAGGAGGCCAGGCTGTAAGGCAGCGAGTGCCTCGGATTGAATTGTTGTCCCTTGAAAGTGCTGGAAAAAGAAAATGGCTGCAGAAATCACTAGTCACTTTAAAGACCTTAGTTTTCCTTCAAACTCCTCAATTCTTAGGTGGTTGTTGTTTCGTGTTTACATATTTCAACCTTTCCAAGTGCAGTTCTTTAGGGGTGGTAAAGGGCAGCGTGCTGCGGGATCAGCTGGTGAGAACTTCAGCATGAAATGTCCCAAGGACAGGTATCAACTCAGCCAGGTTTCCTTGTCAGTGGCACAGAGGGGTTCAATGCAAAGGGAAAGGTGTTTTCAGGCTTTTAACTGCTTCTCTCAAACTCGTTTTCTACTCAGCTCAGGCTGTAGCTGGTAAAAGCCTACCAGAAGTGTAAGCAGCAAGAATAGCTTTCACTGAACAGCAAAATTGTTGTTTACACAAATATAGATGCCCTCTTCATGGGGGAGAATTGTGTTTTTTATTCAAAGGGCTCACCTGCCCAGATGTTGTACAAAATTTCAGTACTCAGGAACCCTTGCTTTTTTTCTGTTACACAGTCATAGAATGTTTCATGTTCCCTGCTTGGCTTTGGCAATTTTTCTACTCTAACATGTTCATCTCTGGTTAACTTGGAGTCCCACACTGTGAGGAATAATGCAGCTGAATCCAGACGGGTGTTTTGTGCCCAGCCTTCACTGCTGTGTCAGACTAAAATGCACATTCCTGTCAGAGAAAGACCAGAGTGAGGAAGGAAAGGGCAGGGGAGAATCCTGAAGTCCTTGTAAGTCTTTTAAACCATCACTGGAGTCACTCTCAGTGGGAGGACCCATTGTCTCCATGTGAGTGTAAACAAAATATCCTCTCCCTGGAGCAGCTGCTGTTCTAGACCTCGGCTGTTTCAGGGGCTGAATGCCCTAGGCTTACATTGATACTGAACCAGTAGTCCAGCAGTACCAGTGATCTGATCTGTTCCGAGGTCAGCATGAATGTTCTGTAATTGATGATGCAACACATTCCCTGGGAAAGGGAGCGTGGTGTGAAAAAGTAAAAATCACCTTCAAAAACAAGGGCCAGAACTTCAGAAGCTTTGCTTTGAGTGTTGGACACCTGAACAGTAAACTGGTGTTTTCTGAGGGTTGGAAAAGTGTACAGAGAGCATTCAACCACTGGTGGGTTCCAAGAGAAAACCAGGCTTTTTTTTTTTTTT